>JAQZBX010070473.1:0-15403 GCA_029593785.1 Cabassous unicinctus
TGGGGGTGGGTAGCAGGGGCTGGCAAAGCTAGGGACAAGTGTAAGATAAAGAAATGGGTATATTGATCTGATGACTTTGAACAAAATCTATATATGTTCGTGGTTATAAGATAGGGTCCCCAATATTATCAGAAACTTCAAGCTGTACACGCAAAATATAGTGTTTTTATTAGAGATTCTCTTTAGTGCTTTTTAAAAGACATTTTATCCAGTCTCAACTTTTTTTTTTTTTTAACAGTTTTTACACTATGTGCCTCGAATCAAGATCATTGTTCACTTATTTCGCTCTGAATCTAGTTCAGTGCCGCATCCCCTAGCAGTGAAGGCTCCCAAGAGAACGGAAAAAAGGATGCACGCGGCGAGCTAAACCCCCTCCCTGGGCACATTCCTCCCGCGCCCCTCCCCCTCCAGGAATTAGGATTACTAACATCCCGGGTCTAGGAGGGTAATTGCCCGGGCGCACGCCCTCGACGCGGAGGGCGGCCTCCGCAAGGAGCACCCACCGCCGTCCCCCGCCCCGGGCACCGCGCAGCCTCCGCCGCCCCGGCAGGCGCACGAGGGCTGCCCGGCTGCCTTTTCATTCATAAATTCCCGACCCGGCGGCCGCCCCGAGGATTTATGGGGCCGCGCGCTACCGCTGCGCCGCGCGGGTCTCCAGGGGCTCCCCGGCCCGAGCCCCCGCGTGCGCCCCGGCCCGGCCCAAGGCGCGAGGCCGCCGGCGTCGGCGAGGGGCAGCGGCGCAGCAAGCGGATCGCCCACTCCCGCAAAGCGGGCCCGGGGTCCAGGAGGGAGCTTCCCCCCAACCTCGGAGACAGGCAGAGGAAACGGGAATTAGCATGAGCCAATGGGGGCGCGGCGCTGTTACTAGGCGGACCGGGCAGATCTCGACGAGGAACTTTGTGGAGTTCCCCGCTCAGGGACGGGCGCAAAAGTGCAAGCCCGGCCGGCGGGCGTGCAGAGCCGTCCAGGAACCGGGGGTGGGGAGGCGCTGGAATTTGGGGCCCGGCGGGGGGCGCCGGCCGCCCAGCCCCCACCCTGGGGAGCCCTGCTCAGTGCCCCCCCCCAGTCCCTCGACGGAACCGACAGCCCCGGGCCTGGGGGGCCATCGCTTCGAGGACAGCCGAGGACGCATCTTGATTCTGATTACTTTTTTTCAAGGAAAAAAGCAACTTTTCCAAACTTTCCTGCTGCAGTTTCCACTTCGCACTGTCTTTAAAAAACCCACCACGAAGCAGGAACTGCGAACTCTGAGCTCATTTAAAGTGCTCTGCGCTTATTTCATGGTGACCATTTGGAGACAAAGGCCCGATGGCCCAATCGGGAGGGAAAAACCACGTTGGTTTGAAAGAAAACCCCAAAGTCACTTAAGTCACCTCCCGCTCTCCTCGTCCCGGGCCCCCCACCCCGGTGGCCGCGGCAGGGGCGGATCGCCGGCCCCGAGAGGGCGAATTCCGCCGCAGGCACGTGTTTGCCACCGTCCCTGGCTGTGGGAACCTTCATTCAGGCGGGGGAAGGGAGCGCGTTCATTCAGGAACCCGCGCGCCAAGGGACCGAACCCGAGACGCACCGCGGCTGCGCGCCGGCCCCGCGGGAGGCTTTGGGGGAGCGGGGTGAGGGGCCGAGGGGAGAGGCACTCGCTCTCCCCGGGCAGGACGGGGGCGGCGGGCTGGCGGGCGCACCCAGGTGGGGTCACCTGCAGCCGCATACCTGGCGGCGACTTGAAAGGAGTTGGCTCCCGCCCGCGAGTTTTCCATTGTTAAGCCCTTGAGTCGCGCGGTAGAACGCCTCCGAATGCGGGCCGCTGGGTTCCGGGGGCACTCGGGCTCCCCTTCCCCCAAGCTGCGCGATTTTGAGGTGCACACGGCGGGCCACGTGCTGCAGCAGCTCGGCCAGGCCTCCCCGGCGCCCATCCCCGGGTGCCCCAAAGCTCCGGGACAGGGTAGCCATACGCTGGGAACCCGGGTAACCGCACCACTACCCCCGCCCCCACCTTCCCAAGCCGGGAGGTACGTTTCCGCCAGTCAATTAATTTCAGGCACATTCAGGCCCCGCCCCCTCGCGACCCAGGAACCGGGTCCCCCCATCCCTAACTCTGAAGGCCGCGGGCGAGGTGTGGGAACTCCGACGGGCAGTGGGGGGTCTGGGGCCCGACGACGCCTCTGAGATCCCGAAGAAAAAAGACGCAAACTCTTGGGGGGTGAAAGAAATTTCCAATCCCACGACCCCCGCCCCTCAAAACTCCACGCCCGGTGCCCTGGGCAATATGAACCCCAAAGTCCACTAGGAACTCCCCCGCCTCCCGGCTCTGTACCCCGGCCCGTCCCTGACCAAGAGGCGGGGAGTGGGTGCCCAGTTCAAGAAGTACACCACCTCCAGCCAAGGCAAAGGACTCGCGTTGGGGGTGGGGTGGGGGGTAATGGCCTCGGTGGCCCCCCCACTCCGAGCGAGGGTGCGGGGCCTCGGCAACCCGCGGCGGCGGCTCGCGGGAGCGGGTCTTTCCAGGCGGAAACTCCGCGCGGAGCCCGACGTCGGCTCCTAGGGCGCCCGCACCCCGAACCCGGTGCGCCTCGGGTCCGCTGATTTTGCCCGAAAGCGCTCCCATGCTAGACCTTGACCCCCTGGGGTGGGTGGGGGAGCGGCCCGCGTCGTTATTGCGGGGAAGGGCTCGGGCTTCTGGGGCTTCTGACACTTGCCTCGGGCGAGGGTGGGGGCGGAGCTGCTTTTTCCTCGCGGGGGGCAGGGGCGTGACAAACCTAAGGCCTTGCACCCCTCCCGAGGTCCCTCGGGCCTGCGCCGTCGGGGGCTGGTGGCAGGACCAGGGGTCCAGGACCCCCTGGGGAGTCCTGGGCACGCGGGGTCCGAGGAGCCGATGGGGTCGCGCTCGGTCCCGGGAACCCGCTCGGGGCCCACGCGGGGCCCCACCTGTGGGAGTCGAGCGCGGGGCCGCCCCGTAGGGGTGTCGCGGGAGGCGAGAGCGCGCGCCGCTCCTACCCAGGCCGGGACTCGGGAGCGGCCGGGGACGCGCCTCGCATTCCGCGCATTCCCGCCGGGCCCGGGTTCCGCGGCCACGTGGTGCCCTGCGCGCTGCGCCTACCGTAAGGCCTCGAGAAGGCGCGCACCTGCGGCTTCCGAGCGCCGCGGACCTCGCAGTGCCGAACCGGCCCCCTCCCAGCCCAGAGGGATTGTGTTTTTTATGCATTAAGTGGAGTTGCTGCTGGAGTAATAACATGTTCGTTTGTAAAGATTGGCAAGTAGAAGGCTATCCGGGCGCCACTGGTAAAAGGCTGACTGTCCGCCTGAGGAACGGAACCGGCCCGGACTGGTGACCATTATACCTTCCCAGGAGCGACAGAAAGGCGGAAACGCTGCCGCCGGCTGACAGTTTTCTTTTCCTTAATTTTCAAAATTATTCGGTGGCTCAGTACAACGTACTGTGCAACTAGGAAGGGGAATCCTAATCAAACAGGAAAATGTCCGTAAGAGGGCTAGAAGTATTTCTTAAATGTCCAGTACGTTTTGTTTGTTTCCCGAGTATCAGTTTAAGTTAAAGAATTGAGCTTATCGCCGGGTCCCTCTGCCTTATCAGATTGGGGGCTGGGGGTGCCGCCCACTGGGACTCTGGCCAGGTTGTAGTTCCCCAGGCTTGGGCCAGTGGGAGAGATCCTGAGACCCTTCAGGAAGGCATCTCTCTGTTCCCTGCTTGGACTGAGGGCCCCTCCTGCGCTCACAGGGAGGCAGGGGGTCTGGTGAGGGAAGGCCTGGGCCGGGCTCCCAAAATAGTGCTGGACCTGGATGGGGCACCATTTCCCAGCGTCGGGGACGAAAGCCCAGCTTCTAGGAAGCCCGTTCAGTTAACCGGTGGGGAAACTGAGGTTGCGGAGGTCAGGTGACTCAGCAGTCGGCAAAGGGGAAGGCGTGTTGGCGCCCACACTCTTAGCCCCGCTCCCTGGGCTGCTGCACTCTCAGAAGAACCCCAGGTTCCTGAGAAGCGAATCACGCTAACCTCTTTCAAAAATTCTGTAGCACCAAACCACTTCTTTCTCAAGATGCCAGGAAGTTTGCAATGCTCTTCATGAAGCAGCACAAGGGTGTCACACCAGGCCTACTTCCCTGGGTAGCCGCGCGTCTGGGGCGGTCTGTATCCACCTGTAAAGTAGGGTGGAAGAGCCGCCCCAGGAGGCAAGGCCAGAGTAGGTGAGGTGTTACTTGTGCAGCTTTAAGCTGGGCCAGCGGGCTGAGGCCGCTGAATTTATTCATTCCCGGGTTTGTCCTTCTGCAGCCTGGAGGCCACGCGATGCGTGCTGGTTGTGGAATTCATTAAACATCTGCGTTATATTCAGAAAGAGGATTTTTCAAAAGACTTTCTAATCTATAAACTTGCTTTTATTCGTTGCCTTCTGAGCCGTCTCTGGACATGAGAGTTAAATCATGGAACATACATTTAACGACTTTCATCCTCCTTCTCTCCTGCCTCTTCTGCCTCCTCACCCTGGAAAAGCCGTAAAAAAGTTCATTGAGACAAAGAAGCCCATTCATCAAGGGCCTGAGTGGCTGGGAGAGAGAGGCCAGCATCGCAGACTCTCCAGGGTTTCTGGATCAGGCAGGGTCCCGGTGCCTGGGCCCCTCTCTGCTCGAGAAGGGGGGTTGCAATCACAAGTGAACTCGTGGGTCAGTGGCATCGCTGGAAGCCACAGGGCACAACTGTCAAGCAGCCACTGAAGCGGGTTTAGACATTTTGCTGTCTAAGCTCTTGGGGAGAGAGGGCTCCCAGACCCGATGGCCTGCAGGGCATCCCCTCTGCTGCCAGGATTCCAGGCCTTCCTCTTTGCCCCTTTGTCCCCTTCCAACCCAAAGGCAAAGCTGGAGCATCTGCTGCAGAGGTTACCCAAGGAAGGCCACAGTGGTGCCCTCGGCCTGACAGGCAGGTTCACTTTCGTGAGCTCTGGGGGTGGGCGTGGGGGCGCAGGTCTTCTCTCCTACCCCATCCCCACCCTCCCGGTTCAGGACTTGGCACAGGTAGACGCTCAGCAAGAAACTGCAGGCACCGTGGAAAGTGGATGAACCATGGGGGCACTAATGGCAGACAGTGACAACGCTGGCCTCTTGGGGTAGTCATCAGATTAAATGAGTTCCCATTGGTAAATCCAGGCACACAGCGCTCGTCGTGCCGGCCTTCAGGGTTCTTAGCATAGACCCTCCGTTATTCTTCCCGCCAGGCACCCCACATGCTGAAAACTGTATGTACCATTGGCACACCTTCAAGTCGGAAGCGAGTCATCTCCCCATTTTTATTTTTTTGCTTTTTAAAATTTTATTTTTAAAGAAGCTTTAGATTACATAAATGATACATTGGAAATATATCCCATCCCCCACACACTTTCCCACCTTAACAACATCTCTCATTAGTGGGTTACATTTGCTACAATTGATGAAGACATATTGAAGCATTGCTACTAACCTTGGACTACAGTTTACATTATAGTTTACACTTTGCACATTTTTATAGGTTTTGACAAATGTATAATGACCTGCATCCATCATTGCAATGTTATTCAGAACAATTCCAGTTTCCCCAAAATGCCCGATGTTACACCTATTCTTCCCTCTCCCTCCCCTCAGAACCTCTGTTGACCACTGCCTTTATATCAGTATTACAGGATCTTTCATTGCTAGATTAATAATAATTCTACTTTAGTCCATAGTTGCACTCCCCCCTTATGTTTGTTCATTCCTCAATCTTGAGGCTTTGGGGATGATGATGCCCACTCTGTTTCTGATTCAGAGGGGTCTTAGATCACATGGGGCAGATGGTTGGAACTGTCTTGCTTGCAGTTGTAGATTCTCTCTGCTTTTTGGAATAGGCCTTGTCCATCATCATCATTTTGTTAGTTGTCCTGGGTGAGTCTGATAAACTGAATAGTAGGTATTGCAACACTGCTGAGATTCAGGGCTCAACCGGCATATGAACAGACTAAATGTTTAAATCTCTAGTACATATATTTAATGAGTAAAATGCAAATTATAGGTTCAAATAAAAGGGGTAGAATAGCCATGTGTAGGGAAATTATAAATGAGTCTAACCCTTTTACATGGGGGAGCTTATATTCCAAGGTAAAGCCCACTGACAGGGTGCTGATTTCCTGAGATAGTCTGCCCTACTTATAGTATCTAGATGTCTCTAGAGCCCTCAAGACCACCCCTGCTTGAGGCACTGTTTATTGTGGCAGTCAATGTGATCCTCCTGAGACATGCATAAGTGTAACTCTGGAATCAACTCCTGACTCACTTTGAAATCTCATAGCCATAAAAACTCATTTGTATTTAATATTTCCCCCTTTTGGTCAAGGTCTTTTTCTAAATGCATTGCTAGTTGGTGCTTGGTAATAATCCTTCAGTGCCAGGGAGGCTTATCCTTGGGAGTCATGTCCCATGCCGGGGGGGGGAAGGTAGTGAGTTTATATGCTGAGTTTGGCTTAGAGAGAGGCCACATTTGAGCAACAAGGAGGCTTTCAGGGGGTAACTCTTGGACAACACAAAATATAAGCTGAGTTTCAATTTCACATAAACAAGGTTCACAAATATAACCATCAATGTTAAGGGCCTGGCAAATTGGTCTATCCTCCTTCGCTAGGCACTGCCCATGTACTCCAGGGATTCTTGCTGCTCTATTAGAGAATGTAGCAGGACTTGCCAGGATGGGAATGCAGTATTCTTTTGGTTATTGTGTGGGTCTCCACCCACAGAAACAACACTCCATGACCACTTGAACTTATTCATATCCCATAAAGGCACTCCCCAGGTGCATCCCTCCCCCCCAACCCCCCATCATGGACGCCTCACACTAGTGATCCTCCCCTGCCACAGTTGTGACCCTTCTGCAATCCAAAACCTCCCCAAAAACAAAGCCAAAAAAATTAATGAATAAAAATAATGAAAAAAAATTATTTTGAATAAATGAAATAACAAAAAAAAGAGCAAACATTTTTTTCATTATGTCTTTCATCACCATAAGATTTGTTATCTTTTATATACAATGACAATTTCTTCTGTATGTTCCCCCAGTGTCTTATATATATATTTGCTTTATTTTCAAAGAAGCTTTAGGTTACAGAAAAGTCACATAGAAAATATAGGGGATTTCCCTAATGATGTGCCCCAACAGGGCCCCAACAATCTTATTCTGAAACCTTGTCAGTACCTTCCAAGAAAGCCTCTTTAATTCCTAAAATGTTATTGATCCCAACCAAGCCTTCCACTGAGGCCCAGGCAACACTCCCCTCTTTGGCTCAGATGTTGCGCCTTAAAGATTCCCACAGCCTTGGGGTGGCCCTACCTGGGACCCCATCGTTGCTGGCTTTAGAATCCCAGGATACTCTTGTGAACCAGCCAGTCTCCCGGGAAGACCCCTTCCTGCCTGAGCAGCCCATACCTGCTCCACAGGGAGCAGAACAGAATTCCCGGGCCCAGGAAGGGGCACCGAGAAGGAGACCCCCAGTTTCAAGGCCACACCGCTGCCAGTATGAGAACTGTGGAAAAGCTTATATGAAGCATTCTCACCTTGTGAGTCACAATTGCAAACACACAGGGGAGAGGCCCTATGAATGCAAGTGGGAAGCTGTAACTGGACTTTCTCCTGTTCCGATGAGCTTGGACAACATAGGCAGATACACACCAGATATGACCACGTAAATGCCATCAGTGCGGCCGACGATTCATGAGAGCCGACCATCTTGGGCAACACCAGAAGACTCCTCTGCAGGGGTCTGGATCCCAAGACCCACAGGCCAGTGATGGGCAGATGGACCATCCTCCTGGCCCTGATCTTCAGGTCAACCCCCCTTCCCCTCACTTTGGCTTTTCTGCCCAGATCTGCCTGCCTCTGACCAGCTAGTCTCTTTGGTGGGTGTTGACTTTGATGAAGACAGAGAAAGATCATGGGGCAGCGTTGAAGCCCAAGTGAAGCTGTGGACCCAGGCAGGACCCCTCAAGACCCCTCCCTTCTCTGGGGCCACGTGCTTGTGTCGGGGGGGGGGAGCATTTTTAAGCCTTTTGTCTAACCAAGTCACTCCCCAGCTTGAAACCCTCTAGTGACTCCTTTGCCTGCTGGATAAAATCCAAGTTCTTTATCTTGGTCTTCCACAGTTCCCAGAGCCAGAATATGTACAAATACTGGATTTATCCACTTACTAGCCATGTGTTTTGTTTTGTTTTTAAATCTATCATCTATTGCTAATCATTATTTATATTCGGAACATTTGGGAGTAGGCTGCACACATCATGTTCCTCGAACACGTAACACTTCCATGTACATTTCCTAAGGACAAGGATTTCCACTTGTGTAACCACCTTCCGTGCAGTTATCAAATTCAAGAAAACTTTAACATTGGTATAAAGCTTACAGTCATATGTCCCAATAATGTGCTTTTGAGCTGCTTCTCCTCCAGTATTAGATGCCGTCTAGGATATCATGTGTTGCATTTAATTGTCATTGTCTCTTTTTATTTATTTCTCCCCACCCCCTTGTTGGTTTTCGCTTGCTGAGTCTCTTCGTCTCTTGTGTCTTTAGGAGGCACCAGGAGCTGAACTCCAGGCCTCTGATGTGGGAGGGAGGGGTCTAATTGCTTGAGCCACCTCTGCTCCCTGCTTTGTTGTGTCTCCCACTATGTCCTTTTCTTCTTGTGTCTCTTGTTGTGTCAGCTCGCTGCACCCGCCCATCGCGCCAGCTCACTGTCTTCTTTAGGAGGCACCGGGATCCGAACCAGCGACCTCCCATGTGGTAGGCGGGAGCCCAGTCATCTGAGCCACATCCGCTTCCCTGCCATTGTCTCTTTAGTTGCACTTTCTTTGCTAAATTATGGAAACATATATACACATAGTCACATCTCAACCACTCCCATCCGTACCCTTCAGTGGGATTAATCACATTCAAAAGCTTGTTACCCTCACCGACATCCATTACCAGAACTTTCCCATAAGTCCAAACAAGCCTTGCACCCGATATGCATGGCACCCCTGCGACTGCCCCTTGCCCCTTGCAGCCTGTGCTCTGCTTTCTGTCTCTGGGTTTGCATATTCTCCAGTGTTTTCTCTGTGGTTACCATGGACTTAAATGTAACATCCTAAATGTATGACGATTGTGGTTGGTTTGATGTCAACCTAACTTTAAGAGTATACACAGACTATGTCCCTGTACACCTGCCTACCAACCTTCATGTAGTTCTTATCACAAATTACATATTTATATATCAAAAAAAAAAAAAAAAAGAAAATATAGGGGATTCCCCTATATCCCACCTCCTCCCCTCCCCCTTTCTACTAATCATAGGCTTATGTAGCTGCCAGTAAGATCTCCATGAGATAATCAGGATTGTAATGCCAGGCTGGTAAAATTCCAGCCAAAGGCAAAAATATCTTGAGGCTTTCAATGAGCTTCCTTGTCCTGGGTAAATATACTTTTCCCCACCACGCTTTTGGGGTTATTGAAAACTCGGTCTCGCAGTCCCTTTTGTAGCCCCCCAGGTTGAGAATTCAGCTGTAAGAGGGTGCCACTAGAGGTTACCAAAGGGAGGGAGTGGGGCGGGGTGCCGTGGTGGGAGCTCAGAGCTCTTCTCAAGGAGACCCAGGAGGCCCTTTGTCCCCTTCCTGTCCCCCAACTCGGGCCTCCCCCACCTCTTCCCTTCTGCCCTTTGGTTACTGGTGATGGGGCCAAGCTCGGGATGGAATTCCCATGCAAGCCTGGAGGTGATAGAAAGAGGCTGTTTGGAAAGAAGAGATGAAAGATAAGGAGAGAGAGTAGGGCTGGTGTCGTTGCAAAGCTGGGGGGTGGGCGTGGCGTGGGGGAAGCAAAGGCCACGGCCAGATGGGCAGCAAGGACAGGGGCGGAGAAGGGCGGGCCAGGAGCCCAGACGGGGAAGCAGCCCGCCTCCTGCCTCCAAGCGCTCCAAGGCAAAGATAACCGACTCGAGGACAGGATAAGGAAGGAGACTGTTGGGCTCCTGCGTAGCATCGGCACAGTCGTATCTGATCTTTACTACAAACTCTAGGTGAATCCCTGCATTCCCATTTTATGGCTGAGGAAATCGGGCCACAGGCTCACACAAGTTGGGACACCTTCCCGCTTGGCCTGGCTCCTAAGAAGCACCTAGAAGTTTCAGGGTTCGTCTTGTTATGTTAACAGCTTTACTGAGATATAACTGACATAGCATAAACTTTATCCATTAAATTTAAATCCAGTGATTTTTAGTGTATTGACAGAGTTGTGCGACTGTCACCACAATTGAGTTTTAGAGCATTTTCGTCATACCCAATCAGCCGTCAGTCACTCCGCTTTTCCCAACCCTTTCTTGGCCGGTCCCAGGGGACAGTCCTCTGTGGATGTGGCTATTCTGGATATTTCATGGAAATGGAATACAATAAGTGGCCTTTTGTGTCTGGCTTCTTCCACGCAGTATAATGTTTCCAAGGGTCACCGCGTTGCAGCATGTATCAGAAATGCATTCCTTTCTGTGCTGAGTGTTGTCCCATGGCACGACGGAAACCAGCTTGTTCACGCACCCATCACTTGGTGGGCTTGCGCCTTTTGGGAACGCCGCTCTGATGAACACTCGTGCACGCATCTTTGCAAGGACGCTCGTGTGCACTTTTCTTGAGTAGTGGGTTCGCCCGTAGTGGGAGTTCAAGCTGAGGGTGGGTCTTAGCTCTCAGCGCTCAGACCCGGGAGAAGCCTTTTCATTTCCAAAGAGGATTTCTCAGCTGTTTGTGCCCCTCCTGCCTTACACTTCTCCCGTCTTCCCCTTTTCCTTCCTCTTTCCTAGTTTCTCCTCCTCCTTCTACAGGGTGGGCCTAAAGTCTGGGAACATAAGCAGCTCTGCCTAGACGTGGCTCCTCGCTCTGGCTTTGAGGTCACAACAAGGCTGGCGTGTTGTCCTGATCAGCAACAGCGGGTCACCGCGCTGTGGACGTGGCTGCGAGGCGGCGCTCCACCAGCGCTCGCAGCAACGCCGGCCCAGGCGTCCACCTCCGAGGACCACGTCTCAGCTGCTCCCTCAATAGACTTGCACTGCCAGCAACCCTCGGATGAGCCCAGAGGTTCAATCTGTGAAATGGGAAAAGACTCTGAGACATGTTTCCAGACTGTTTTCCCTTCCTTTCCCCCAGGTCTCCCCCTCCTGGGCCTGGTGTGTCCACCACTCCCGCCTCTGCTGGGGGCAGAGCTGTCACCACCATCCACACCACCCGCCAGCCCTTGGATTTGACTCCTGTCCCTGACTCAGCCTGGTGCTGCCCCAGAGCAGGCAGTAATGAACTGGGCCCACTGGCTTAGGAAGGCTAGAGGAGTCCTTAAGTCCCAGCTGATTTCAGGGCCATATCCCACCCAGCCCCCATGCCCCTCACCTGGTCAAAAACCTTAGGAGCAAGAAGGAAGAAACACCCCAAACCTGCCTGCAGAACCAGGAAAACTTCACGGAGAAGGGAAGGCTCCAGTTGTAATGTGACTGGGGCTGGGGGAGGGGGGGTGCAGGTTACAGGTATATCAGCTATCCATTGCTGAATAACAAATTGTCCCAAAATTTAGTAGCAAAAAATAACAAGCACTTATTATCTCATACAGTTGCTGGAGGTCAGGAATCTAGGAAGAGCTCAGTGCATGGTTCTAGCTCAGTGTCTCTCAGAGAGAGAGAGAGGGCCAAGGCAGAAGCCACAGTCTTTTTCACGTCCTCATGTCAAAAGGGCCTTCACGTCTACCATTCGCTATTGGCCCCAGAGACTAATCCTGGTACAACGTGAGAGGTTGTGAATGGACACAAGAAGCTGAGCCCACCGGGGCCGTCTTGGAGGCTGGTTATCCCACCAGGTTGATGAAACACAGTGGGCATCTGAGGCTGAGGAAGTGCCTGTGCCAAGGGACCAGATAGAGAGAGAGTGGTGGGTCTTGGAAGGAATAGCCAGCGGCTGGGTCTGACGGGTGTGTGGGTTACTTGGTATCGCACTTTGCTGCATGACAGGCCACCCCAAGGCTTAGTGGCTGAAAACAACCTACATTTCGTATTGCACACCATTTGGCGAGTTCTTCTGGCAGATCTCTGCAGCCACGTGGCGGCTTGGCGGGCTGGGTGTTCTAAGCCGGCCTTGCTGCGCTGCCTGGCCCCTGGCAGGCTGTGGAGGCGCTCAGCTGTACAGCTCTTCTCTGCTGCACAGGTCTCGCGTCGTGCATCGGGCTAGCCTGGGCTGCTTCTTAGGGTGGTCCCAAGGCTCCGAAGGGCAGTGAGGGGCGAGCCCCCGTGGAAGCACCTTTCAGAGCTCTGCTTACAACATGGTTGCTAATGTCTGTCTGTCCAAAGCAAGCCATGTGGTCAAGCCTAGATTCAGGGTTGGAGGAGTCAGAACTCGCTTTCTGAAGGAGGAGCTGCAAAGCATTTGGCCATTCCTCTAAAATCCCAGATTCCCACACTTGGGAAGAGCAGAGAAGGAATGAGGCTGGGTCCACAGTCAACAGCTGGACCACAAGGGGAGCTGAGTGCCACCATCCTCCCACCTTCTGAGCTAGCCTCCTGATTGCCCTCCTGCCAGTCTCGGTCTGTGTGGCACACACTGTCCTTGACTTCAGGGGCGGCAGGACCAGAACTGGTCAGTGAGACCCCGCAATCCTCAGTGACCGCAGTGACCAAAGCCGGGCCAGCAGAGCCAACAAGTGGAAGTCACCTGTGAAGCCGTCTGGCCTTTCATTTGTCCAGAGGTATTTGATGGCTGATTCAATCTCAGTTACCAATTACTCGTAATTGGTCTGTTGAGGTCTTTTATTTCTTCTAGAGTCAGTGTAGGCTGTTTGTGTGTTTCTAGGATTTTGCCTATTTCATGTAGGTTGTTGATTTGTTGACATACGGTTGTTCATAGTCTTATGATCCTTTTTTTTTCATTTTGAAAACCATTTATTGAACTATATCATTCATACACGAACATACATAACCAATAAGCGTATAATAAAAGTTGTGAACCTACAAAACAAACATGTAGAACACCATACAGGGCTCCCACACATCACTCACCACCAATACCTTGCAATGTTGTGAAACATTTGTAAGAAATTATGAGAGAGCATCATCAAAGTATTACTGCTAAGTACAGTCCGTGTCTTACAGTTGCTATGTGTTTACCCCTTAACCCACCCTATTACTTTTTTTGTTCATAAACCATATAATTTATCTAAAGCGTACAACCAATGGCATTTGGTATAATCACAGAGTTGCGCATTCATCACTTCAACCAGTATTAGAGCATTTTCATTACTCCAAAATAAACCCCCCAAAAAACAAAAAACAAACCACTGCCGTACCCATATGTTAGTGCTACTAATTACAAATCTTACGATGTGCTTTCACCATTTCTACTCCTTTCCAAACATTTTAAAATATTTTTTTTAACCAATTCTGCACAGATTAAACCTCAGCTTTCCATTCTCTAACCACATTCTTTTTTCTGGTGGCTTATATTCTAGCTCTTCACTCCATGAGTTTGCTCATTATATTTAGTTTGTAATAGTGAAGTCATATAATATTTGTCTTTTTGTGCCTGGCTTACTTCACTCCACATTGTCATATGCTTCACGACTTCATTTCTTCTTATAGCTGAATAATATTCCATCGTATGTATACACCAGTTTGTTTATCCATTCTTCAGTTGATGGACAACTGGATTGTTTCCATCTTTCGGCAATCATGAATAATGTTGCTATGAACATCGGTGTGCAGATGTCTGTTCGTGTCACTGCTCTCAGATCTTCTGGGTATATACCCAGTAGTGGTATTGCCGGGTCACGTGGCAGATCTATATCTAATTTCCTAAAGAATCGCCAGTCCTCCACAGTGGTTGTACCATTCTGCATTCCCACCAACAGTGAATAAGTGTTCCTATTTCTTCACATCCTCTCCAACACTTGTAGTTTTCTGACTTTTTAATAGTGGCCATTCTAGTAGGTGTGAAATGATATCTCATTGTAGCTTTGATTTGCATTTTTCTAATAGCCAATGACGCTGAACATTTTTTCATGTGTTTTTTCACCATTTGTATTTCTTCTTCTTCTTCTTCCTTTTTTGGAGGTACTGGGGCTGGGGATTGAACCCGGGATTTCGTATGCAAAGGCTGACACTCAACCACTGAGCCACATTGGCTCCCCTGAGCTGGCTCCCTCATCTGTTTTGCTGGTTGTTTGCTTGTTGTTTTGCTTGTTGTTTTCTCATTTGTTTTTGTTCTTTGTCTACTCGTTGTTTGTTTTCTTCACAACAGTAAAGAACTGAATCTGGGACCTCCCGTGTGGGAGGCAGGTGCTCAACTGCATGAGCTACATCTGCTCCCCTGTATTTCTTCTTTAGAAAAATGTATATTCAGGTCTTTTGATCATTTTTTAATCGGGTCATTTGTCTTTTTATTGTTGTCATAGGGTCTCTTAATATATTATAGATATTAGACCCTCGTCAGATGTGTGATTTCCAAATATTTTCTACCATTGAGAAGGCGGCCTTTTTACCCTCTTCACAAAATCCTTTCAGGTGCAGAAGTGTTAATTTTGAGGAGGTCCATTTATCTATTTTTTCTTTTGTGCTTGTGCTTTGGGTATAAGTTTTAAGAGACCCCCCACCTACTACAAGGTCTTGTAGATATTTCCTTACGTTATCTTCTAGGAGTTTTATGGTACTGCTTTTGTATTTAGGTCTTTGATCCATTTTGAGTTGATTCTTGTATAGGGAGTGAGATAGGGGTCCTCTTTCATTCTTTTGGTTATGGATAGCCAGTTCTCCCAACACTGTTCGTTGAAGAGACTGTTCCATCCCAGAAAAGTAGACTTGATAGGCTCATCAAAAAACAGTTGACCATAGAGGTGAGGGTCTATTTCTGAACTCTCAATTCGATATCATTGATCAATGTGTCTATCTTTATGCCAATACCATGCTGTTTTGACCACTGTAGCTTTATAGTACACTTCAAGGACAGGAAGCATGAGTCCTCTGATGTTGCTCTTCTTTTTAAGGAGTTTTTGGCTATCTTATAATCCTTTTTATTTCTGTGGTGTCAGTAGTATCTCCCTTCTCATTTCTAATTTTATTTATTTGCATCCTTTTTTTCTTTTTCTTTGTCAAGCTAACTAAATGTTTGTTGATTTTATTGATCTTTTCAAAGAACCAACTTTGATTTTGTAATTCTTTCTATTGTTTCTTAATTCTCTATCTTATTTATTTATTTTTACTGTAATCTTTGTTATTTCCTTTCTTCTGCTCATACTGCATAGTTGATATTCTTTTTCTGGCTCCTCTAGGTATGGTTAGACCTCTGATTTGAGATCTTTCTTATTTTCTAATGTAAGCATTTAGGGCTATAAATTTCCCTCTGAGCACTGCCTTTGCTGCAT
>JAQZBX010070474.1:0-15407 GCA_029593785.1 Cabassous unicinctus
ATGAGCAGACGAGCAAGACAACGAGCAGACAACAAGCAAAAACAAAAAATGAGCAAGGAGTGGATGTGGCTCAAGCAGTTGAGTACCTGCCTCCCACATGGGAGGGCCCAGATTCAGTTCCCAGTGCCTCCTAGAGAGAAAACAAAAAGCAGATGAGAAAAAATAATAATAAATAAATGAAAGTATTAGGAAATTTATCCAGATTTTTGTTGTCTCCCCAATTCTATGTATTTGTTTTTAATATTTTATAATGAATTCTTAAATGTATAAATACAAAAACAACTGCACACCTCCTATATACAAAAGAATTACAATGCGCTAACAAAATTATTTTAAGCTAGTGATTCTCCTAATGCAATGGTGTTAGGACATGCAATTTAGCCACAATCCCTTCAGGGACACGGTACAAATTCTACCATGAATGAGATGTGGCTATAACAGGGAACTGGTTATCAATGATAATAACATCCTACTATTAGCAAAAACCAATGGCTTTATATTAAAACTTTACCATTTACTGCAATTATGATGATACTATTTATCATGGAAGTATTTTTAACCATCAGTATGGCACAGGGTGCACATCAGCTACATATGAGCTCTGGTCTGTCTGCTGAATTTGGTCCAGTTTTAGCTTCTGGCCAAAACTCCAGAAGAGATTATCAATGGGTTCTGGAAATGAGGGTTCAGTGACTGCGGGTGGGTTTGCATTTCAGAAGCAGCTCAATACAAGTCGTCTATGCCTCTGTTTTGGGGCATGATCACAGAGGGATGCCACACCTGGGCCACTTCACTGATTCATGTTACCTGCCTGCCCCTTTAGTCATTTTTACTTTCTACCCCAGGTTAGGTTTAAAGCAGATTTACAAAACCTACCACCAGCCAGAACTGTGAGGGAAAAGAAAAATACAAATAGGAATACCTAAATTAATACTGCAAAAAAAGTATCTTGCCATATCTGCACATACAAGTTTTACCTGTCTTGGTCAAAATTCAGCTGCAAGAAACCCCTAACTCCACAGCAAGCAGCGCCCACCTACTCGCCCTCTAAATTCTCTTATCATGAAGTCTCTCTCTCTCTTAGATGACTTATCACATTCAACCATATTGAGGCAGGTTAGTTTACGGAAAATGAGTCACAGCTGAGACCTAGCAGAAAACACGGCTGCAAGCCACATGGCGTGAAACCCCACCAGGAAACCCCCTGAAGGAAAGACTGCCACCAAGAATAAAGCCGGAAAGATCCCACTAGACCCCAGCCATAAGAATCCCATTTGGAACGAGAATCCTGTTTGGAGTCAAGGGGAAGCCCTGGATACCTTCAAAAGGCCTCAACTTTGTCCCCCTGGGAACTAACAGGTGAGGCAACCAATCTGAACAGCAAACAGCTGGGGGCCCACTCAAACATTATCAAAAGGGAGGAGTAAAGGTTTTAAAAGGCCTAACCTGGGACCCCCCCATGTGTGCGACTCACCCTGCAGCCCATGCCTCGTACTTTTCTCTTTTTCTTGTTTCTTAATAAACTCTTTACTCCCTTGCCTACTCTATGGCATGTCCTTAAATTCTTTTATGCTATATAAGACAAGAAACTAGAAGCCCAGAACCTGGAGTCTTCCGCCAGCACTATAATTACAGATGCTTCGAAAATAAATTCCAAACTCCCCAACCTAGCAGTCCTTGCCCCACCTATTTACTCTCAGGAATATTAAATCTTATTGCTCCACTTCACCTTGCTTTGCTCCGCTCCAACCCAACAGGAAGTCCTTCCTCATTGACTTGGGTTGTCATTTCGCCATGCCTCGCT
Source organism: Cabassous unicinctus (assembly GCA_029593785.1). Lineage (NCBI taxonomy): Eukaryota > Metazoa > Chordata > Mammalia > Cingulata > Chlamyphoridae > Cabassous > Cabassous unicinctus. The sequence continues at coordinate 1,805 of JAQZBX010070474.1, forward strand.
CGCAACCTTACCCTCAACCTGGAGCACCCCCTTGCTCCATTTCTTCTCGTCAGGATCCACCAATGTGTGGCACAACAGCTACTCCTCCAGGACCCCTGGAGCCCCTGGCCGGCCAGACCATTTCCTAAGTTGCCTCCACTCCTTCTCTGACCGTCTGTCCTTCGGGAACTCTTCCTATTTGTCCTCAGAGAGCAGGGACCCAGCAGGAGTCATTTCTGGGGCCCCACAACCTGAACTGGCCTCCGGATTTGCTGAATGACTCAACAAACGAGGGTGTTCCGTGGCCCCGCCAGCCTGTATCCCATTCAACAATGATCAAGCACCTATTACGGGCCCCGCGCTGCCTCGGCGCTGGGAACAAGGGCCCCTGCTCAAAGCTCACAATCTGACGAAGGCGTGGGTGAAGCACAATTCGCTAACTTCATAAGGTTGTAAGAGCTGTGATCCGCCTGGAAGTAACCCGCAACTCCGTCTCCCTCGCAGAGCCGCGCGCGCAAACACGCGACGCCTCGGGTTTCCCTCAGTTGCCCCCCACCAGCCCCGCGCGCCCTCTCGCGTCGCCAAGTCTGCGCAGCCGCACACTCCCAATCCCGGCGTGCCCCGCGCCCCGCCCCGCCGGGAGCGCACCATCTTCCCGTCAGGCCCGGGAGCCGCGCTGCGTGCCGGGAGTTGTGGTCTCGGAGGAGGCGGCGAGCGCTGCCGCTGGCCTGCTGCGCGTGGCAGGAAGCGGAAGCGGCCTGCGACCCGCCCCCGCCCCTCCCCGCGCTGTCCCGCGCCGCCCGCTTGCCGTGGGGCTAGTACTGACGTGTCTCTCGGCAGAGGTGCTGTTTTTCGGCGGAGGCTGGGCCCGGGGCAGCGTCGCCTCACTGGGAGCGGAGCGGAGTCGAAGCGGAACCGGGAGCCCGAGCAGCCGCCACCATGGCCAGTGAGTCGCCCAGGGGCACCCCCGGCCCCTCCAGGACACATCACAACCCCCTTCCCTTCATCCGTCCAGCCGGGCACCCACCGACCAGGCCTGCCCGGGTCCCCGCATACCGAGGCTCGCGACCCCGGCCCTCCTCCGGCGTCCCCGCGCGCCTCCTGCTTTCACTCCGGGTGGGCTTTGCCGGGTAGCGCGAAAGGTTTCACTTTGCATTAACTCTTCTTGTTTCTCCCCTCAAAGTCAAATTTCTTGAAGTCATCAAGCCCTTCTGTGTCATCCTGCCGGAAATTCAGAAGCCAGAGAGGAAAGTAAGTTCCCCAAATCTCCCTCAAAGAAGGCTTCGCGAAAGTGGCTAGGCGCTTGGAGTTAACACTGTAACGAAAAAATGGCTTCGATACGCCAAATGGCACTCCCTCTCCTTTCTTTTTCACCCGAAGTGTAGTCGTGTATATCGTGATGATCCTAGACTTTGTAGAAAGGTGACCTATCTGTGTGGGAATTTCCACCGAAATCATCGTGCTCATTTGGATTGTGTTTTGTGGGTGTTGCTCCAGTGAACAAAGCCTTGGGTTTGCTCTCTCCCCAAAATGGATCCTGGCCGTGCGTGAATGAGGCCTCAAAGGCCTCAGTTAGGCTACCCAGATTGAGTTGCCTGCTCCTTCACCGGCAACAGGAGCAGATCATGGGTAGGTTTTTCCCAGGAGATGCTCTTGATATCAGTGGGTAAAAGGAGTTAGGAGCAGCCACTTTATTCTGTACAGATGAGCATGTATCGTTTATGTAGGCTGTCACATTACCTAGTATTAAAGACATTTTACAGAGTTGGCTGCTTTTTACAGCAGGTCCATCCAAATGTGAAAAGATAGGAATGTAGAGAGAGCTGTGTTGATCTTTTATCTGAATTTCCATTGCTGCACAGCTGTAGCCGGAGACAGAGAGTGTTGCCAGATAAAAGTAAGCTATTTGGACAACAAAGAAAGTTTCATTAGGTTTGTAAGTTCAAGAGTACAAATAGTAAAAGATTTTGTCTCTTCATTCTTTTCAGAGTATTAATGCAGTCACATATGTTTATGTGTAGTTGACATCAACGGGGATGCTTGGGTTCTAGGAGTCTACTTTAACTTAAAATCGTTTCCTATAAGTGCCCCTCATTGGTTCTACCTTTAATGGGCTAATTTCTGTAGTGATTTGCAAAGTTCTCTACACTCAACATAGTGGAAAGGGCATGGGCTCCGGAGCCAGGCAAGCCAGGGTTCCACTCTTCACACAACCTCTTCATAGCCTTGTGACCTTGGGCTTGTAACTAACCCTGGTAGAATGCAGCAATGGAAATATGTGTAGTGACTCAGGAAGGGTTAACGCTGATGCTTGATGGCTTTGAAGGAGGAATAGAAGTTTTCTTGAGGGGATGGCAAGAAAATTCAGGCAAAAGGAATACATAATATGCCAACGCCAAGAAGACAAGACTGTAGTGTGTGGGAGGGAGGGGTGGGGTGAGTTACATGTAGTTCAGTATTGATAGAACATAAAGGGTAGGTGAGGAGCAAGAGGAGTAAAATGGGCCAGCCTGGTTAGATAATCACTTTGTCACTAAGACAGGATGAGAGTATGGTTTCGAGGTTATTGTAATAGAGGGAAGAGAAGACGAAGGTAGTGGTGTCAGAGACAAGGATGGATTTAAGGGTGGACTAGACAGGACTTGGATAAAGAGCTTTTGAAGTTTTGATGTTGAATTTGGTTTTATCCAGGAGAGGAGACTCAGTCATTAAAGAGTGAAGGATCTTGTAAAAATTATCCACTCCTTTTCCCCACCAAGAATCATTTCATTCTGAAATGATGTCACCTCCCCTGGCCTACTTCTCATTTCTTTTTGTGGCACGGATGACAGGGAGGAGGGGGAGCAGTCTCAAAGGGAAAAAGAGTTCTGTGAATTCATACCAACTCCGTGTGGAGTATCTAAACCTGGCACTCACAGTGCCATTGTATGCTGGTTGTAGCCTGCCTAAAGTATGCCACAGTATCTAGATGATGGAGGTCTGCAGCTTTTTTTTCTGAGCAGAAAGCCAGAACATGCTCCCAGTTATTACAAAGTATTTTTAGAGAATAAGTTTTGCTCACTTAATTCTGTCAGTCACTCACAAGGTATATGCAATTCAGAATCCTCTGTCTGCACAATAATCAATGTGTTTTTGAAGCCCTTTTTTATAGTGTGGGTAGCAGGTGTTAGTGAAGACTCATGGTTTTAGAGGCAAGAGATGGGAAAGAGTTCCCTCTGTACCTCTTTGTGGCAGAGAGGCATTGGGTGTTGGTCTGAACTTTTCTAATGATACTGACTTGTCATCTGTAAAAGGACACTTAATAGTCACCTGTCCTACTTACTTCAGATGATGTGAAAAAGCTTAGGAAAGTATATGATAAACTGATGTTGCTAATAGTGGATGGGTTAAACGTGCAACTTTCCCTGTCCCCTGCACGGCCCTCCCCCCATATTGTTTATTACATTATTTTACCCTTAATTCATAGAGAATATAATACCTGGTCCAGACTGAATGAGCACACATTCCAAATTAGTTGACCCCAGAATAACAATGATTTCATTCATTACAGAATCCATTCAAATGAAAAATGATTGTTCATGTGTTGTAAGGGATGGTCCGTTTTCTGAATCACTTTCTATTACAACATTCTTTCATCTCCAGTCTGATAACAAACAGTTAATGGAAGTGATTGAGGGCACAGGCTTTGGGTTCAAATTCACTTTGGCTATGGGATTTGGGACCAATTATTCAGCCTTTGGAAGACTCAGAAATTCTCTTTGTAAAATAATGATAATGCAGGGTTGTGTGAGGATTACATGAACTGAGGCATAGAAAGGTCTTTGCACCATGCCTCATACCTGACACTTAGGTTTGGTTTGGGGTTTTCAAGGCTTGCTTCTCTTGTGAACAGAGAAAGGGATGTTCATAGGTCTGCTTTTATTCATTGGCTTATGAAAATAACTTGTTTCATTTACTTTCATTCATTCTCTTCTATAGATTCAGTTTAAGGAGAAAGTACTGTGGACTGCTATCACCCTCTTTATCTTCTTAGTATGCTGCCAGGTAAGCACAGGTGTAACGTTCCACCCTTGGGGTCGGGGTGAGTGTGGGCTGGAAACAGGTGGGCCGACCCAGATTTTCTGCTTGTTTCTAGATCCCCCTGTTTGGTATCATGTCTTCAGACTCGGCTGACCCTTTCTATTGGATGAGGGTGATTCTGGCCTCTAACAGAGGTAGGACTCTGGCTCTCTGGGCTTTTTTTGCTGTACACTGTGGGCCTTACTGGCCTAATTTGAATTAGTGGCTTTGGCTTTGTGTAGAATTCAAGAGTGTTTGTGAAGAATGCACTTTGGAAAATAAGTGGAGAAAATAAGTGGAGAACGAGTACTGTGCTGCATAGCCCTATTAAATGTTGGATTCGGTACCGAGGCATACTGTTGTGTTTGGAATTGTGTTTGAATGCTGTACAAAACCTAAAATAGTCACAGAGAATAAAAGATTGGGAAAATTACAGTGCTTTTTAAACACGTGAAATGATGGCATTTCTACTTTTCTCGTATTTTGATAATTCTTTAGAATATGTAATTTGTTTCTCATCTCCATCTGTTTTCCTATCTGTAGATTATATGTATGTGTCAAAAAAATATATAGGACAGTGTTTTGTATACTCATAACCAGTCATCTATTGGGGGACTTGGAAATGTGTACCAAATGGTGAGATTGTATTTGACTAACTCATTTTTAAAACATAGTTCAAATTAAGTTCTAAATTTGTCGGAAGTATTGCTCATTTTAGCATAATAGAAGTTGCAGTTTGTTCAAAGCTAGATACAATTGTACAGGCCCCCATTCCTGACTCTGGGAATTATTTGACTATTGCCCTTTTTTATTAACTGATGAAGAGTTGAACCTTTCTTATCTCTATAAAACCAAAATGAATCTGTTTTGGTGAATGTAAATGCCGCCATATGTTCAGACACCATGTGACTTCCTAAATAGAATAAAACCTTGCCTGACAGGCTGACCAGAGTGAATTGAATTATACTCCAACTGTTGATATTTTGGGGGGTTTTCTCTATATTGAATGCTGCTACTAAATTGAAACACGTTGGATTGTATAAGGGGGACCCAGTCAAATTCTGCTCATTCATTCTCTGGATGCTGTTCAACTGTTCCAAGCTAACGTTGGCTGGGTTTTGCCTCCTCCTTTCCTCAAGGCACACTGATGGAGCTGGGGATCTCTCCCATCGTCACCTCCGGCCTTATCATGCAGCTCTTGGCTGGCGCAAAAATAATCGAAGTTGGTGACACCCCAAAAGACCGAGCTCTCTTCAATGGAGCCCAAAAATGTAAGTGAGATTGTGAATAAAATCCAGATGTCTATATTTAAGAATGTGAGCCTGCTGTAAAGTTTGGGGAGCCAAAATAGTTTTTCTTCTTAGGAGGGTGCTTCACCCACCCTCTCGGTGCTCCGTGTCCTGTATTATATTGAGACAGCACTTCTAGGCGAGTGTCTTAGTTTGCCAAAGAGCTGCCAAAGCAGAGTGCTGAAATGGGTTGCCTTTTATGATGAGAAATTTTTTTATTATTATTTTTAAAGACATTTTAGATTACATAAAAGTTACATCGAAAATATAGGGGATTCCCAAATACCCCATCCCCTTCCCCTCCCACACTTTCCCCCATTAACAACATTTTTCATTAGTGTGGTACATTTGTTACAATTGATGAACACATATTGAAGCATTTGCTACTAACCATGGACTATAGTTTACATTATGGTTAAACTTTGCACTGCACAACTTCATAGGTTTTGACAAAATGTATAATGGCTTGTATCCATCATTTTAATATCATACAGAACAATTCCAATGTCCCCAAAATGCCCCATGTTACACCTATTCTTCCCTCTCTCTTCCCTCACAATCTCTGGGGACCGCTGTCTTTATATCAGTGTTACAAGTTCTTCCATTACTAGAATAATAAAAACAAATCTACTTTGGTCCATAGTTGCATTCCTCCCTTATGTTTGTTCATTCCTCAGTCTTCAGGATTTGGGGATGGTGATGCCCACTCTGCTTCCAATTGAGAGGGGGCTTAGAGCCAATGGAGCAGATGGATGGGACTGTGTAGACACTCTCTTTTTTTTTGGACTGGGCATTGTCCATCATCATCCTTTTGTTAGTTGTCCTGGGCAAATCCAGTGAACTGGAGAGTAGGTGTTGGCTGCAACTCTACTGAGATTCAGGGCTCAACCGGCATATGAACAGCTGGAAGATTTAAGTCTCTGGGACATATATTTGATGGATATAGTGCTAATTATAGGTTCAGATAAAAGCAGTAGAAGAACCATGTGTAGGAAAATTACAAATGAGTCTAACTCTGATAGACTGGGGAGATAGGTTATCATATATTCCAGAGTGCCGATTTCCTGGGGTTGTCTGCCCTGCCTATAGTGCCCAGATGTCTCTAGAGCATTCAGGAGCACCCCTGCTTGAGGCACTGTTTACTGGCAGTCAGTGAGAGCCTCCTGAGACATGCATAAGTGTGGAATGACCTCTTCCCATATACTCTTTCCCCTCCCCCTCTCACATTTTCCCATTAATAACATCTTACATGAGTATGGTACATTTGTTACAATTGATGTACAAATATTGAAGCATTGGCAATTAACCATGGTCAGTGGTTTACATTATGGTTTACACTTTGTACTGTACAATTTTATAGGTTTTGGCAGAATGTATAATGGCCTGCATCCATCATTGCAAACTCATGCAGAGCAATTCCAATGCCCTATGTTCCACCTATTCTTCTCTCCCCCTCCCCTTGGAACCTGTGGTAACCACTAAGTAATGAGAATTTTATTAGAGGGAAGTCGTATCGTTCCAAGGCCATGAAATGTCCAAATCAAGGTACCATCAGAGATCCTTTCTTACCAAGGCAGTCTGCTGGCAGATCCTGTAGTCCTACCATGTGGCGTGGCAAGGCAAGATGGCAGCCTATCTCCCCTCACGGTTCACCTTCTTCCGGAGCTTAGCATTAGGCAATCAGGTATATGGCAGGGCTCATCTCCTCAGCCTTGAGCTGCTCTTTCTTTGCCTCTGTGCTCTGTTAGTTCCAGACTCCAAGATCACTCTCAGCCTCTCGGGGCTTCTTTGTCTTCTAGTAGTCCTCTCTCTCACATGGCCAGGTCAAAATGAAAAAGCTCCCTTTTCTGTGTCTCTTTCTCTTTGAGGGCAGAGACTCAACCTCTGTCACGCCTCATTGACATTGTCTAATCAAAAGTGATCTAATCAAGGTCCCTTAACTGAATCTAGCACAATCAAGGGGCCTCACACCCACAGGAATGGATTAGTTCAAAAACCATCTGGCAGATTCACAGGAATTAAATTGTCAAAGCAAGCAAAGGGGCACTTGGGATGGGCTGGAGAAGGCAGAGTGAGAGTATTCAGAGGGCCCCAGCGGCTGCACAATGAGTGAAAGAAGCAGTTGGAAGACCCTCTCGGCTGCCCTGTGCACTGGCCACAGGACCTTGGACCAGTCAGTCCACTACCCTGTGCCTCATTTTCCTTACCATTTCAGAGGAGAGAATATCTGTTTCACAGCTGTTGTAAGAATTAAATGATGCGTGTAAAATATCTACCAGTGCCTGGCAGGTAGGCGTTATTTGGCAAGTGTTTTTCCTTTTTCTGGGAGTTTAAAAGGATTTAACTTAGGGAGAAAGCCTATCCTCTCATCCCAGTTCTACTGTTTACTGTGTCTTGGGGGAAAGTTGGATGGCAGCTCTTAAGTCTCAGTTTCTTCATCTGTAAAAATGACAATAATAATCTTTGCCTCATGGCAAACAGTAAATGCTAGTAACCATATCTGGTCATCAGAATTAAATGTGCTCAGTCTGCCACTATTAACCTAAGTGTATTAATTAAAAAATATTTCGCATTTCCTGCCTAGCTTAGTTATCTTCCTCAGCAGTGTATTTTACAGATCTTAGGTTAGTGGGTCAAATAATTGAGCAGGAAATTATTTAAAATTGTCAGTTTCAGACACAAATCAGGATATTAGAATATATATACACACATTGTTTTTCAAATAGCATAAATCAGTTTTTACTTTGGTCTTTACCAGTTTTTTAATGTTTTTCTGCTGTAAGAGTCCAGTGTTATTGAACACTTCTTTTAATTTTCTATTGTTTTATTGTTTTATTTATTTTTGTTGAGCACTTTTTAAAAATTCAAATAGGAAATATTTTTTGATACTTTGGAGTAAAATTTTTTATTTTACTTGACAGACTAAGCAGAAAAGCTGAAATTGAGGACACAAGCCCAAACTTAGAGGTCCATGAAGTATTCAGGAAGCTATAAAAGTGTGACAATTTCATTGTGCCTAACAATGAAGTATAATGAGATTCAATAAAGGAAGATAGTCCAGAAAAAAGGAGAGCTGCTATTTGACCAAAAATAAGCTTGGTAGCGTTGGAAATGTGAACAGCACCTAAGTGGAGTTTTTTCCTCTTAAAAAACACATTAAATAGAAACTTGGGGACAGTGGGGATCACTTCATTCTAAAGTTAATAATGCATGTTCTGGACTCAGGCCTGGATGGCGAGCATTTAGAGGGGGCACAGAGGTGTAGTTCACCTCATGAGCTCTCCAGATCCTAAGTGACCTGACATTGAATTTGGGTGCTGTTGGTTTGGGGCATTGCCAGATTGTGTGCCTCTGGATCTTTGCTTGAGGAATTTTACTTCTTGATTTGCTTTCACATGAACTAGATTTGCCCAGTTTAAATTCTTTTCACTAGTCCATTCCTAAAAGGATAATGAGTTTAGGAAAAGGTAAAATTAAAGCAAGTATGCTGTTGTTAAAAGGCTGTTGTTAAAAGGCTTTTGAGGTACCGTGTGTTGAGTGTTTCCTCAACAGCTGGAAGTTTCCCATCTTCGTCCGCCCAAACACCTGGCACTGAGTAGGTGTTCAGTCCCTGTTTTGTCTACACCTGTGCAGTGTTGCGCTTCGAGAACACAATTTTCTTTTGATTTCTAGTATTTGGCATGATCATTACCATTGGCCAGTCTATCGTGTACGTGATGACCGGAATGTATGGGGACCCTTCTGAAATGGGTGCTGGGATCTGCCTGTTAATCACCATTCAGGTAATTTTCATATAACATCCGCCCTTCTGAATAGCCCAACACGCTTACAGCTCTCAAATGCCAAGTCCAACTCACAGGTAGAAGGGGCTCTTTATGGAGAAGAGGCAAAGAGCCTGCATCTGCCTTTGTGAATTCATAAGAGGGAGCCTCTACTAACTGATACCTGTGGGCGGAGAATGAGTTCTTCCTTAGCCTTCAGGGCTTATAACAGAGACTGAGTATGGATGAAGAGAAGAACCACATCCGTGGTGAGCAATATTGCGCAGTCTATTTGGGTTTCCTTATTTTTATTTTTAATTTTTCAGCTCTTTGTTGCTGGATTAATTGTCCTACTTTTGGATGAACTCCTGCAAAAAGGGTACGGCCTGGGCTCTGGAATCTCCCTCTTCATCGCAACAAACATCTGTGAGACCATCGTGTGGAAGGCATTCAGCCCCACCACCGTCAACACTGGCCGAGGTGAGGTCCGCGGGCTTCCCTGGTGACGGGGCAGCCAACAGGTTCCCCCAGTCCATGGAAAAAGCACCTCAGTTTTAGGTATAGCTCTTCTGACTTTTCGGTAAACATGTTTAAAACACAAATAGACTTATCCTCAGGATGATGTGTAACTTGAATTTTTCACGTAAGGGTATCTCATGGACATTTGCCGTGCTAGAACACATACTCCTGCCTCCTCAGCACAGCCTGAACCTCCATTGCAAACATGGAGTGACATTTAACCACTTTTCTTCTGATGGACATTTCATTTAGGTCATTTCTGGATTTGTTTTGTTTTGTTTTTTGCTATTATAGACATTGAATATTGATTCTGAACATACTCGTACATTCATCTTTTCCTATGTTTGCAGTTGCTCTCAATGAATGTTTCTAAAAACAAAATCACTGAACCAAAGCACTCAGTCATGCCAGGGGCTACTATGGAAATGAGGCTTGGACTTGGAATTCGACACCAGGGTTCAGATCCTGGCTGTGCCCAGGCGGTAGTTACTTGGGTGACTCTGGGCAGATTTCTTCAACTCCTAATCTTGGTTCCCAGGATCACATAAGTCAAAATAAATAACATGGAGTTACCTGATGCCTGGCTCATAGCGGATGCATAGTCTCTCTGTATCCACGGAGGGTGCTGTGGAAATCTTGTTACAGAAGATGTTTTTAATAAAATCTCTTAAGCATGCCAGATCAGGAGAAACTTAGGAAAATGAAATAATCTTTTTTTCATCATGAAATGTGTTCTTCACTCAGAAGAGTCATGTGAGAAATAGATCTCTGCACATTTGAGCACTTTATTTGAATTAAATGCTCGTAACAGAGTTCCTTACCTCTAGAGACCATCCCAGGCTGAACCCAGCTCCCTGGGTAAGTGAAGGCCATGTGTACCCAACTCATTACCATAAAAAAGAGTCTAACTTAAGGTAGGAAGTGTCAGGGGCACCTTGGAGAAGAACCCATGAGAGACCACCACAGGTTTAAGTGAGGAAGCCGCTGAGTCAGGACAGGGTCTTTATTCACTGAAACTACATCCTGAGAACTTGAGGAGAGGTAAATGGCAATGCCACTTAGATGGTCTTTGTGAAATTCCCTCTCAGTGGTCTGGGAAAAGCTGTAGGGAGAAGCAACAGATGGTTCAGTCCTTAGTAACTTGAGGAAAAATGCTGTCCCAGGGCAGTGCCAATGCCATCACTCCACACCAGACAGCATTTCTGGGAATGACAGGAGCTTCCTGGCTTCCAACAACAAAGTTTGTACATTATACAGTATTCTCGTTTCAGACTAGCTTTTTTTTTAAATAACACTCCCTGCTCTGTGGCATCCTCTCACTTTTCCCTGTTGTCTGAGCATGAGATTAGGTACCTTCCTGTTTCACTTCACTCCCTGAGAAAGTGCGCCCCACTTCCTGGCTTTTTTCCCTAGCTGTGCTACCAGCTCTGCCTCCTTTAGCACCATCTTGCTGTCAGGCACAAGCCCTGGTGTGTGTGTGCGATTTGTTTCCGCTTTGCACGGGGTACCCATGGGCATGCAGCTTTCCCCCTAGCTTATACCAGTCAGCGTAAGGATGGGAGCACCCTTGAAATGGAGCCTTGTCCTTCCTGGGAGCTTCCAGGGTAGCAGATTTGTCAGCTTTGCACCCCCACATCAGCGTATGGCCCCTTCCAGCAGACCCTGCTTTTATGATTTTGTGATAGGTGACCATCATGCCACTGTCGGGCGGCCATTGACTTACGCTGGCCCAACAAATGAGGTCCATTAACTCAGTTCCAAAAAAAGAGGGAGAACCGTCCCTTTCTATGATTTGAAATCTCTACAGAAAAAAATCTCAGTGAGGGCTGAGAAAAAGCCATACCATCTCCCTCTGGTTGCAGGAGTTGGCACCATGAATCTAGTAACTAATTCTATTTTTCTCCGTTTTTATCTTGACCACTAAGAAGCCAAGAGCCAAATTGCTTTGCTTGTTTGTTCCTTTACCCAACGTGTTCCTCCTTTGCCCACAGGAATGGAATTTGAAGGGGCCATCATTGCACTCTTCCATCTGCTGGCCACACGCACAGACAAAGTCCGAGCCCTCCGCGAGGCCTTCTACCGCCAGAATCTGCCCAACCTCATGAACCTCATCGCCACCATCTTTGTCTTTGCAGTAGTCATCTATTTTCAGGTGCGTCCTCATCCAGCCAGGGATGGCTTGATGGTCTGGATCTGAGTGTAAGGGTTCCTCAGGATGTGCGCCCCCTACCCTCACGATACAGTGCAATGGCATTTGAGCTGGGCAGGTGTGTCCTATTGAGCCGGTGGGACTTGCCTGACAGAGACAAAATTGAAACCCATCTGAGATCATAGTCCTTTGAGTTGGACCTAAGCAGAGGATTAAGAAGCTGTATTTTTCCAGTTCTTAGTTCTAGAGAAGTGAACAGCTCTGCTTGGGTTTTAAGGGTCTGCATTCTGCTCCTCCTGGGTGAGGAAATGAGCAGACTCTCAGAGAAGCTGGGACCCATTGCAGATTGTTAGGATGCCTGCCAGCTCTAAAGCCTAACTGCTTTCTTTTTCACCCCCCACTGGGGAGGATATTTGTAAGAAACATCTTCACCTCGGAAAAGACCATTCCTTTCCTCTTGCCTCTAAAATTATCAGCCTGGGTCACTTGCTTGAGTTCTGAACTGCCAGTTGCTTTTCTATAGTTGGATCGATCTTGGCATTTTTCTACTGCCTACTTTGTATTATGATATCCATTGAAAAGAAAGGATAGCAGTTGAAATGGCCATTTAGGGTTTGCGCAAATGTATACCAGCCAAATGCTTTTTCACATGTCCAGATAAATCAGTCTTCCTTCCACTGAGACTTTCAGTAAGATGCCTGATGAATAACAAGCTAATTCTTTGGAGGTTTAACAAGTATTTGCAGTAGTATTACTGAGTACTTATTTTAAATCTTTTATATTCCGAGACTTGTTTTAGGCACTGGGAGTTAACAAAAATATAAAAGAAACCCTTCCCAGTCTCTAAAGGCTTCAGAGGGAGAGGTGGTATTCATGGAAAAGTTTAGCTTTTCTACTGATGATGAAAAACATCTAAAAGAACGGTTCCAGGGATGTGAAAATGACACCATAGTGGCCTTGTCTGGGGGCCACTGTAAAGGCATGGGAAAGTAGAAAGAGTAATTTAAAACCACCACCTAGAAATATACCCACTGGTATAGGGTTTGGGTATGTGTCCTTCCAGGCTTTTCAGTGTATTGAGCCATAGATACAGATATAGAGTGGCAGGCTTTGTTTTCTGTACACGTGGAATCAATTCCACTGTTCTGTGCATTGGCCCCCTTTTCAGCCAGTCTGTCTAGAAGCTTCTGTGTGTGCCCCAGGTGCAGGAGTAGATAAGGAAGGGCATATGCTCTCGGACCCTAGAGAACTAGGGACTTCCTCCTTCGTGGCAGGCCTGCCCTTCCCCAGCTGGTCCTCATTTCTGTGTGGGCAGGAACGAGGCAGCAGACAGTTTCTGTTCCTTTTGACATCTCAGGGCTTCCGAGTGGACCTGCCAATCAAGTCAGCCCGTTACAGAGGCCAGTACAACACCTACCCCATCAAGCTCTTCTACACCTCCAACATTCCCATCATCCTGCAGTCTGCGCTGGTGTCCAATCTGTATGTCATCTCCCAGATGTTGTCTGCTCGCTTCAGCGGGAACTTGCTGGTCAGCCTGCTGGGCACTTGGTCTGTAAGTACTGCTGATTGAAAACAGAATCTTTTTTGGTTTTTGCTGTGGCTGGTTGCAGTGGTTTGCCTGGTTGTGTCTTGCATGTGACCAGATATTTCATCAAAAGATATCTTTCGGGGGGCGGATGTGGCTCAAATGGTTGGGCGTCCGTCTGCCATATGGAGGGACCTGGGTTCGATCCCCGGGACCTCCCGGTAAAATAAAAACATATATACAGAAGGCGCATGGGCTGCCAGGCTCTGTGTGCCAGTGTGTGCAAGATGATGACGTAACAGGAGAGAGACACAGGGGA
>JAQZBX010070475.1:0-15407 GCA_029593785.1 Cabassous unicinctus
GAACAGACATCTGCACACCGATGTTCATAGCAACATTATTCACCATTGCCAAAAGTTGGAAACAACCCAGGTGTCCATCAACAGACGAATGGATAAACAAACTGTGGTCTATTCACACGATGGAATATTATGCAGCTGTAAGAAGAAATGAAGTCGTAAAGCATATGACAACATGGATGAAACTGGAGGACATTATGTTGAGCGAAGCAAACCAGACACAAAAGGACAAATACTGTATGAATGCGTTATTATGAACCAAATATATTGTGTAACATATTGTTTGATTCAAAAAAAAATTTATATGTACCCATTACATTTAATTAAGAAATGTATATATTTATTCATCTGTGTTTACTTTTTAGTTTTTAATTGTTTATATTTTCAATTATTAAATGTACACAATAAAGTGAAAAAAAAAAAAAAAAGAAGTGGATGGAGGGGTTGGCTGAGACCAGATCGGCCTCACGGGCCCTAGTAAGGAGTTTTGGTTTTATCCTAAGAATGGGAAGACAGTGAAGGCTCTCAAACAGGTAAGTGACATGACTTGGTTTCTATTTCTTAAGGCAAATGGATTATAGGAGAAAGAATGAAGTTGTTGCAATAGTCCAATCAAATTGGTAGCAGTGGAAATAGAAAGGAGTGGAAGTATATGGGATATGTTTAGAAGGTGGAGCCTGTAAGACTTGCTGATCACATGGCTATATAAACTGAGACAAACAGAGGAATCAAGGAAGCCTTCTAGGCTTTTGAGTAACTGGGTGGATAGATGTGCCATAATTGATGTGTCAATGAACATTAGAGGTGGGGTTAGAGAGAGTGAGAATAGAAACCGGGGTCCTGGGGGACACCAGGTGGGAGAATGTATAGGTATGTGGGTGGCATAAGATTTGGAATATTTGCAAATATCTTCTTTGCCTTAAGAGAACTTGGGACCTTGAATCACTTCACAGCAGTGTTTCTCAATGGGAGTGATTTTGCCCCCAGGGGACATTTGGCAACGTCTGGAGACACTTTCGGTTGCCATGACTTGGGAGAAGGGGTCCTGCTAGCAAGTGGGTAGAGGCCAGGGAGGCTGCTAAACATCCTACAACGCACAGGACAGCCTCTCCCACAAAAAAGAGAATTATCAGTCCAAAGTGTCAACAGTGCAGAGGTTGAGAAATCCTGCTTTACAGGTTATTTTTTTGTATTTATGCAAAGGAAGGTTCAAGAGGAGGGTCTTCCAAGGTGTCACTCTGGATGGAGCGTTAGGAAGGAAGGAGCCTGGATTGCTCCTGTGGCAGAGGATAATGGGAGTTGGTATATATGGGGCTTGCATAACTGTGGGTAGGGCTGGGACCCCATGAGAGGGATCTGGCCCTGTGGGGCTTTGGTAAAATAAAACATTGACTGGATCCAATTAGAAAGTATTGAACCCTGTGGGAAGCCAGGTGAATGTGCTGCCAAGAACTCCTCAATTGAGAAAGAGGCTTGATAAGGATGAGTCTCAGGGAAATCAGGTTTTTGGAGGAAAAGGAGGCTGAATCTTAAGGGGTTCAGGGGGAGGAAGCAGGACTGGACCATGGACTTGGACCTCCTGGGGCAGGTTTCCAAACTAGAGCTCATCTAGAATTTTCCTGCACAGTAAAAACACCTGGGGAGATTTTAAAAGCACTGCTACCTAGGCCTCGCCCTCAGGGACTGTGATTAAATTGGTCTGGTTTAGGGCCCCAGCCCTGGAATTTTAAAAGCTCTCCCCACCACCACCCAGGTATTCTGGGTTGTGAACCTCTGATCTCATGCAGGGTTTGCACACTCAGATGCTTATGAGGCCAGGCAAGCAAAGCCAATGATGGACAGGACAGCCCCACCAGAGGTGGGCTCAGCTGCAGCCTGTGTTGCCTTGTAGAAATCTGGGCTCAGGGTCACCAGATTGTTCTGTCTTTTGGTTTCTCATTTTTATTTTTTCAAGGGAAGCCTAAAATCCAGACTTTTAAAATGTTAGCTCCAAATGTTAGCTGTTAAAATCCCATGCCAAACAAAACATGTCTGCAGAGTGTGTTTGGCTCTTGGGCTGTCATTTAGCAACCTCTGATCTAGTCCAGCGGTTTTCACACTTTTTTTAGCCACAGGAGGTTTTCTCCAAACAAGTTATTTTGTGGAACCACTATAGATTAAATAAATCTAAGCAGAACTTTGGTCTGAGCAGTGCAGAGGCATTCTGGGCCTCTGCTTCCATCCCAAGGCAATCCTCAAGGCACTTCCTGGACCCCCTTTGGCTCTGGGGAGCATCTCTGCTCCATTTAACAGATGAGGAAACTGAGGCACTTCAGAACACAGCCCAGAAACAGAAGGTGCCCCACAGGGGTGTTTGGAAATGTGGGGGCACTCCCGGCATTTAGTGACTGGGAGGCAGGAGTGCTAAACTTCCTACAATATCCAGGACAGTCCATCCTATAATCATCCTGCCCAAAATGCTAACAGTTCCATGCTGGGAAACACGAGATGAGGAAGCAGAGACCCAGAGAAGGGACAACAGCTGGCAAGCTTATGGCAAGGGCACTGTAGAGCATCAGCCTCTGGCCCACAGGCTTGGACTTTCATCTGTGTCCATAAAGAGAGGTCACTGACCAGTAGGGCTGGCCCTACTCCAAAACACAAGGGAGAAAGGAATATTTTACAATTAAAGCCAGGGAGCCTCCTGAGGTGGGGTGGCCAATACATAGACAGCTAAGTGCCAGGTTTTAAGAAGCAACTCTGAGAAAGGAGGCAGGGCCTGCTGCGTCTCTTCAGCCTGGGGTGGGGGTGGGTCAGTGTTGTGTGTGGTGGGGGGAGGGCAGACCCACTGCTGCAAGGGAAGGGCTGGAATCAGGGCAGTTGCACAGATTTGTTGGTCCCTATGGGTCATTGAAACCCTGGGCCAAAATAGGCCAGGTTCAAAAATAGGATGCAGTAGCAGAAGGTGAAAGGGGGGTATTCCCCAACATTCCAAGGAAAATGGAGCCAAAAGAGGAGTCAGCCTCCTATTTTTGTCATCACAATGCCACACATTGTAGAGTTCACTTCATAATACACTTACTACATATTCACTCTCTCAATAACCAGCAAGGAAATGGGCCTCAGAGAGGTGATGATATGGCACCTTTCTTTTCAATTCCTCATCCACCTGAGGAAGGCCAAGGGAGGAATTCCTGCCCCCAGTTTGTAGTTTAGACCAGCAGTTCACAAACTTTGCTGTGTATGAGAATCATCTGGGGGAACCTGGTAAAAATGTGAAGGCCCAGGCCCTATCCTCCTTCCAGGAGCCTGGGCCTCCAAGTTGTCTATTAGCACTTCAGGTGCTCCTGATACCTACCAACATCCCAAGTGGTTTAAGCCAGGCCAACGAGGCAAGTCCATTGATCACATGCTTGGAGGTCACTGAAATGTCAAATTACTCTATAAAATTCTAAATGCCTATTCTCTTGGAAAGTGATAGAGATGAGGTGACGTCCGGTGGCGTGCTGGTAAACTGCTCCTAGGTTGGGAGAGTAAGCTCTGATTTCCATGGTGTAACTACTCCTCCTGGCTCTTGCAAGCTTGCATGAGCCAGCTCCAGCACACGTCTTTTGTGTCCCATCTCCAAAGCCAGGGACCTTTCCTAAAACATCCAGAATTGGAACATGGAACAGACTTATGAAAAAATCAGTGACAGCTTTTACAGTCAACATTTTCAGAGGGCAAGAATATCAATACTACTATTCTACCATGGTCTTTAAACTTGGCTTGAATCCCAACTTTATGACTATTGGTTGTGTGACTGAACACATCTCAACTTCTTTGGGCCTTTAACTCCTCATATCTAACCTAGAAATAATAATAGAATAATAATCCTCAAAGGACATGATATGGATAAAATATGGGTAATAGCATATGGCAACTATTGTACGTAAATGTTTGCACGGTTCTCATCTTCTCCCAAGTCCCGCACATTTTTAGACCTAGAAAGAACCTCACAGCTCTTCCCACCTGGATCCCTTGCTGGGGAATTAAAGACTCAGGGAGGGTGATTGCTTTGCTCAAGGAATGACAATCACTTGGCATGGAGTGCACTCTGCATCTCTGTCTCTTGATTCAAAGGCCAGAAAATCTGTCACTGGACTATGGACTCTCCAAACCCCCAAAACATATGCACATTGGTTTCCAGCAAACAGACCTGGAAGCCAAGCTGTGGGAATTCTGCATATTTGCATTGGGGTGATTTAGTCACATTCCATGCAAAGGTTTAGACAGAGAAGTCCAGAGGCATTTTATTTAAGCAGCGGTGGCTTTGGAATTGGGCTTGACCTGCAGAAGGTCGTTTTCACCTTTCTGCTACAGTTGACGGAAACATTTAAAACTATGGATTGTGTCTCTGCATCCTCTTCCCTTCACACCAGCTAATGTGTTTTTCATTTCTCTTGGCTGGCTCAATTTCCCACATGTTCTCCCAAGCTCTTCCTCTCGGCTCCCCAGGGCTTCCCACAACAAACCTGCGTGCTTTGGCGTCCCAGCAGGCAGGGACTGCTGAAATGCGTACCGGATATGCTTTTGACTGTGTTTATCAGCCCCAGCCCAAGCTCCTGGGGCTGAAGCAGCAGAGGCTGAGGCCGGCTGTTCAGGTGGCCCCAGCCCGCCTGCACCCGCCGACCCTCACCCCAGAGCCAACTGCCCATCTGGCCTGAGGAGATGAAACCATCCTCCCAGTCTGCCATTAATCCCACTTCTCTCTGTGACTCAGTTTCCTCATCACTGAAAACAGCAACGATAGTACTTTGTCTATATGGAGCATTGTGTATTTTACAATTGTCCCTCTGCCCTGGCTTCCTGTTTAACCCCCATGGCAACCTGTGAAGTTGGGGATTCCAGAACAGGTAAGCTTCAAAGAGAGGAGGACAGCAGGGTCCGCTCACTCCAAGTCCAGGACTTTTTGCCATACCCTTTATCTGTCTCTTTCATTAAAATGAGGCTAGGCTATAACTTTATGTCTATGGTTCTGTTTTGCATTGTAGACCCTGCTCCATTTCCTTTGGTTCCCTCCCAACTGTCCTGCCTTTCTCTGGAAGTAATTTTGCCACTTGAGAGCCTTCAGGCTGGCAGGAGCATCTCTTCTCAACTCCACATTCAGTGATGTGAATAATGGGAATAGTTCCACCATGGAAATCAGCAGACGCTACAGTTGAGGGCTTCCGACCACCACCCAGAGAACTGGATGTTGTCTTATCTCCAACACTGCCTACGAGAAAAAGCATTTAGAAACCTAGGCAGTAATTTGACATTGCTGCAACATCTAATTGCTGGGTTCTGATCCTCATAGAGTAACCAAAGAGTTAATTAGAAAGAATTCACTCTTTAAACGCCTTCTTTGAATTCTTTGTTGGAAGAAGCACTGTAAATTTCCTTGTTCTTCTCTGCTTTGTTTTTTTCCTTTATTTATGCACTTGTGCCCTGCCACCAAGCACTACTTTTAGACACAGAATTTCTCTTCCTTCCTTCCTTCCTTCCTTCCTTCCTTCCTTCCTTCCTTCCTTCCTTCCTTCCTCCCTCCCTCCCTCCCTTCCTAGTTCCTTTTGGCAGAGAGGTCAGGCAGAACACAAAGTATTTGTGGAATCCATCAGTTCAGCAGACATCCAGGCTGAATGTGGACCACAGAGAAATCCAGCTCGTCCCATTTAACTGTTGCTTATTGAAAGTAAAGATGATGGTGTTTAGAATCCAGAAAACATTTTAGGTGCACTAATTTCCTATCATATCCTGGAATAGCACCGCCACCCCACCTTTTCCACCAACCAAAGCCTTCCGTGGTATTTCCATTTGGAACCAACATCTCCTTCCTAAATGCAACTCCCACCTTCATCTCAGTGGTCATGCTTCTATTTAGCCCTTCATCATTCTCTGTATCACATCTGTTTCTCTAGGTCGATCACAAATTCTTTCAATGTAAAAAAACATTTTTTTCTTATCATTTATTTGTTTGTATTAGCCATTTCTGCTCCCATTACCACCACCCACTACTTAATAATAATAACAAAAATAACAATATAATAAAAGTTATTTATTAATTTATTAAATGCTTATAGTATATCAGAAACTATTTAAATGGCCTCATTTAATCTTTATGTCAGCCTATTGAAGTAAGTAGTGCTATTGTTTCCATTCAGGTAGCTTTCCAAGGGTCATATAAAAGTAAGAGAAGGAGCTAGGGTTTCCAGTTTCCAGCCAGGTCTGTCTGATTCTCTAATTCCCAGACTGGTGTGACTGACCTCTGGGATGTCCTGTATAGCACTGTTCCTGGGGTAGCAGGCCCTCCCGGAGGGAATTCCAACTTTGCCTTGCTAAGACTCAGCACTATCTGAACAGAAAGAGCACTTCCAAGGTCATTGCATCCACCCTTTCATTTCACCGATGAAAAAGCTAAAGCCAAACAGGGGCGAGTGAGTCAACCGAGGTTGCTTGGCTAGTCGGTGGCCCAGCATGTACCCAGCCTCATGCAATTTCCCCTGCTGCCTGCAGCCTCTCGACTCTCGCTTTCCTAAAGAGTTTCCAGGACAGGAATTGCTGGGTATTGGAAAGCTGAGGCAGGAAGAGGGTGTGGGCACAAATGTAGGTCGGACTTCATGATCACGTTTATATAGGACACAAGGGACACCCTGGCTTCCCTGAAGCTTTACTCTCCCAAAAAGTTGTGCAAAGATCAAATGCTTGGTTTCCCCATTCCAGTAAATCAACCTTCTGTGGGTGAGTCAGTTTGGCTTGTGGCTGGGAGTTTGTATCATGCCTTGTCCTCTGTGCTTGTGGCAGTTGACTATGTGTATGAATTTTATAATATATGGTATTTTATACATATATACATACACATGCCGCCATGCATGTACACACACACATATATTCTCATGAAATTAATCACCATGTCCCCTGGTTACTATTTAGCCCAGCATGGACATTTTGTGCCAGATAATTCTTTACTGTGGGACTACCCTGCATACCACAGAATGCTGAGCAGCCTCCCTGGCCTCTACCCACTAGATACCAGTAGCACACTCCCTCCATAGTAGTGACAGTCATAAATGTCTCCAGATATTGCCAAATGTCCCCAGGGGGGGGAGCAAAATCACTCCTGGTTAAGAACCACTGATTTAGCTTAGTCCTTTGGTGGGAAGGGGTTACTGATTGGTGGAGAGGGCAAATATTCAAAACCCGAGCTAGGATCTACACCCTAAGCATATTCTGACCTGAGATTTTGAAACATTCCTGTGGTTTCCATGTATTGCATGTTTCTATGTGTCCATTCATAGCTAAGTGACTTATTCCTCACAAGAACCCTGCGGGACAGCTATTATTGTTCCTCTGTTACAAATGAAAAAACTGAGGCTTGTCCAAAGAGTTACACAACTAACAAGTGACAGGAGAAAATGTCAAGGTTTGTGCTCTGAACCTCTATGTGTTTTTCAACCCAGTAGGCTCAGTTCATGCTGTGTGCTTGGGTGAGTGGGGCAAAAAATAATGTCTGAGAGCCACTGCCCCATATGCTGCCCCTCCACTTATTATCCCAGCATCACGAAGACCATTAGGATAATCTAATCCAGTGAGACATGAATGTGTTCATCACACAAATACCCAAGAAATGCAGTCATGGGGAGCCCCCTGGTACATGTATTCCTTGGGAGGGGGGAGTGCTGGAGTCAGGCTTGCCCACGAGGGCACATGTAGGGGTGAATTGGGTGTAGAAAGCAGGGAGCTTACTAAGCAAAGAGAGCCCTACAGTGGCAGGAAGGGTGGCGACTTGACCCAGGTTGGCTCTGCAGTGTGAGTTCTAGAGTTGGTGGGAACACAATGTAGAAAGGGGCACACATTATGGGGACATGGAAGCCCCAGAGGGGCAGGGTTGAAAGTGAGGAGGAGTGACTGCTGTAAAACCACAGAACCCCATCCAATCCCATCTCTCATGTTATAGAGGAAACAAGCCCAGAGAAGTTATTTGTTCAAAGACACAGCGGGAATTGCAGAGGGGGTACAAGAACCCGGGTCTCCTGCCTCAGTATCACCGCTGGCTCCGGGTACCATGCCACCTCCATTGTAGATGGCATCCTCCCTGTTTCCATGTGTACCTTGAACTAAGAATACAGGATCATGCCACAGGAACTGCCACCCAAGAAAAGGCAAATCCCTGGTTGGTCTTTACTGCTGATCAGCACTTGGGAATACTGAAATAATGCATGACCATTGGAGGCAGAAGTTACCCAATGGTAGCCTGCAGGCCAGGTCAGACCCACAGATGCCTTTTGTTTGACCACATAATGTTTTTACATGTTTTTGAGATGTATTGCCACCATTTACAAATCTAAAGATTTCATGTAAAAATTCAGATTTCTAGCCTGCTTTCCTGTATGGCAGCAATTACCTGGAGCTGCTACCTTCCTCACCTCACTTTCTCCAGGTCCTCACCCCACCTACCATGTTCCCTGAGGCGGTGTCCACAGCTGGCCTCCAGCGCCCTACAGCACAGCGCTCCTGCCCTGCCCTGCACCACAGCAGCCCTTCAAAAACTTGCAGACAGTGACCCTGGACTGGCCCCTTGCCTCTTCTGTCTCCAGGCAGACCGACCAACACCAATTCCTTCAGCCGTTCTTCAGCTGTTGGGGTCTGCAGGCTCCCCTGTCTTGTCACCCTCTTTCTGACCACACCCCCTTGGTCCATGACCCTCTTAAAGGGATGCCTTCAGAACTGAGCACACTGCGTCCGGGTGGGCTGACCATGCTGAGGATTTAAAGAAAGTCTTTATAATTATACACCATTAGTCTTTAATCTGGCAACCAAACCAGCAAGCACAGTGCCAACCTAAATTTGAAAGAAGTCTCATAAGATACAATGTTGCTCTCTCTTATGATTCCAGCTAAGCAGAATAACTCCCTGGGGGAAAACATAAAATCATTTCCTGAGACTATGCACAGGCAGACCTATTCGAATGTGGGAGGAATGACAAGAATCTTGAACAATTCTTTTGTTCATAAGCAGTGAGAAGATTCCAAGGAAAATGCTTGTAAGGGCCTTGTAAAATGATGGTGATCTAACCAGCTATTTGAAGTTATTGCTGATTCGCTCTGCTCCCAAGTATGAGACCAGGTGGACTTATTTTTTCGGTCCTCTGAGAATAAAACCGCAAAGAGAGAAAGCAAGAAAATGAATAGTGTTATGAAAAAGAATTGGTACCCTGGAAACTTTCTCCCAACATGCCATCGAGTATTGGGAGCTATTAGGTAGGTCACTTAACTTTCTGGGTCTCAGTTTCCTCATTTGTGCCAAGAGGTTGTTGAATCATATTAGCAATTCCACAAATTAGGGTACTGCATCCAAAACATCACTCATTTGTGTATAGCCCACCCCAGGCTTTTCTACTGCAGCAGGTCCTCTGAACTGTTTTTCATTTTGTTAATGCTTCCTTTAAAATTCACTTCAGTTCTATCGTAATTTTACAGGTTAACCTCATCCTCAGCAAAAACATCTGTGACATCACAGATTTGATGTGTTAATGAAAGCCAGTATTTGTCTGTGTCCCACCTAAAATCACCCAGCTTGCATACAACACTTTAGGGACACTAAACTTTGGGTTAATGGACAGAATACAGGAGATCCTTGAATACCTACAATTGCATACCAAATTGTGGAGGGGGGCAGGGGAAGAGATTTTATAAGTTCCCTGAGGTTCTCAAAGATCCCTGTCTTCCCTAAGAAAGCTGAGAGCCTTTTGTATGCAGTGGTATCTCCAAGAACCCATCAGACCTTTCTTAGAAGGGACTGGGCAAAAGGATTACAGTCTCAAATCGCCTCTGGAGCTCTTTTAGACAAGTTTCCTTCCCATTCTCTTTTTTAAATGGCTCCTAATTAACTAAGGAAATAGTTTCAGTTACTTGGTGGGTGGGCTTAGGGTAAGCTTCTCTTGAACCTGTGGCTGGGAATTAGGCAGGACACAGCCTAATTTTTGGCACCTGTAAATCCTGGGCAGCGCAGTCTTAGGGGTACTAGAAGGACAGTGCACTGGGAATAACAACAGGGTTTTGCTTTACTTCACAAACACTTGGCAAAACCTTCTAACACTAGAACATATCTGAGCACAGATTTAAACAGATGCATTTCTTTCTCTTTAGAGGGCTCAGAAGTTCAGCTCTGCAGTATTGTCACAGGAAGGGGGCAGGAATTATAAACGTATCTCCCTCCAGCATTGCTTTGACTGGCGGAACTCCCTGCTAATTCTCCACCTGCTTGTTTTGCAGCTTGCTGAATTTCCATATGTCTGACCTGAATTGTTAACTGGCTTTGATCATCTGGCTATGGGAGAAAGACCCATTGCTTTCTCTGGACTGATAGTGATGGTAGCTACTGCTGCAAGCAGACATAAGGGTGAATGCCCCTGACATATGACACAATTGTCTTGATTTTGCTCCCCAGTGGGTAGACTGTGAGCTTCCCAAGAGAAGGCGACAGAGCTTCTCATCGCAGAGCCCAACCTAGAGAGGTGCTCATAAAAGCAGCTAGTAGACATGCAAATGTTTCCTGAATGAGTGAACAAATGGTAACTACTGGTATGTGTGCCATACACAGGGTCTGAAAAAGGTAATCAAGGCAAATGTCACAGTGGAAGTGACATTTGAACTAGGACTTGGGATCGGGTATAATTTTAATAATGATTTTAAACATGGGCTCTGGAGTCTGGTGTCTGATAGGGTCTGAATCCTGACATCCTCATTTTCTAGGTGTGCCCTTGAACAAATTTCTTAACCCCACTAAGCCTGAGAGCCTTGACCTACCAGCAGGGATAATGATGGTACCTACCCCAAAGACTGTGAAAATGAAATAGCAAAACCATGCAAAGCACTTAGCACAGACTCAGTGAATGTTCCTGGTCTGGTCGTGGTCAGACATGGCCACAACCATCATCATCGTCATCATCATCAGTGAGGAAGGTGGGGTCTACACTCCACGGGAAGGAAGAGTAACCTCAACAAAGGGAACACAAAGGAGGCAGCCTAGTGCTCAGCAGACCAACAGCCTGAGAGGTCCACAGAACCATCAACCCACCTAAACTGGTTTCAGCTGAGGTTTGCAAGCCTGCTAACAGATTTCAGGGTAGGGGGAAATGGGGGCCGTGTTGTGGAGGGGCTCGCCCCTGGACTGTCTTCTGATTGGCTGTGCTGCCCCGTGCTGTCCAGTGGGCAGGTTCTGCATTTCCTTGTCTGACTCTGGAGAGACTCTGCACCAGGACAGAGCTTCCCGGCTCCTGGGTCCAGCCACGGGCAGCTCCTGCATCTGCAGGCTGAAGCAGATCCTTCTCAAGGATGCATTTCCCTCAGAGAAAGCTAAACAAGACTGAGGCCCAGCAGCCACTCCCAGGCCAAAGAGTCAATGAACATCAAGGAAGGCTTCCGATGTCTGAGGAGGAGCCACGGAATTGCCAGAGGCTGTTGCTGAATTTTGGCTCCTGAACAGGGCCAGGTAGGCCAGCACATCTCTGGAACAGGCAACCCTCCATACCATGGGCCCTGGTGGACCCTGTTCATTCCTCATGTTTTTTATTACCCACGGCTATGAATCAGGCTCAGTTGCTTTATTTTTCCTTCTTTGCACTTACCACTACCTGATTGTATAGTAAGGCAGTGACTGTTGCTTCTCTTGTATCAGGACAGTGCCTGCCACATGGTAAGCATGTGGTAAGTAGTTCCTGAAAGTTGGGAGAATGAATGAATGAATGGATATCCATACTGCCTGGCACAAAACAGATGTTCCATACATAGTTGTCATATAGTGAGAGTTTGCTTCCCTGGCTAGGAAAGAGAGGTAAGTGCAGGGTGAGAGGGGAAGGATTTTGTTCAGGGAAGCATTTGTGGACATAGCTGGGCCTTAAAATTCAGAGTGAAATTTCCACAAGGAAGGCTGAACAGCAGAACATCCAAACAGAAATGACAAGTGTTTAGAAATGGAAGGCATTGGGAATGTTTGAGAAATTAGGGATAGTCTGGTTTGTCTGGAGGACTGGAAATGTAAAGAGAAATTATAGGAAGCTCTGCCCGAAAAGTTACCCCATTATTACAGAGGGTCTCAAGTGTTAGGCTAAAGAGCCAGAGCCTGCTTCCACCAGGCAGTGGAGAGTTGCTGATGCATATTAAGGAGAGAGTAATATGATCTGACCAATGCTTTAAGAAGATTAAGATGGCAATGCCTTGCAGAGTGGATTTGAGGCGAGAGGGAGACAGATAAAGATCTAAAGCCAGAAACTTGGAGGATTATTAAAAGTCTCATTGGAACACTTTGGATGAATTATATGCATTATTAATATGTATCAATAAAATTGATTTGTTTAAAAAAAGTCATTGACAATGTATACTACGGACTATAGTTAATAATTGTAATTATATTGTTTCATTAGTTGTAACAAAGGTATTACACTAATGCAAAATGTTAAAAAAAAAAAAAAGTCTCATTGGATCTTGATTTAAAACATAACGAGGAAAAGGAAGAGTCAGAAATGAGGTCAAAGCACCTGACCTGGATGATGGAAAGAGGAATAATAGCATTGCAGCTGGAGCAGAGAGGTCGGAGGAGGAGCAGAAGAGGCTCAGGGAAATAATGCAAAGTCTGGTTTTGTCTGTGCCTCAGACCTCCCATTTGTTTAATTGGTGTGCTTGTGGGACACACGAGGGCAAAGGCCCACTGGCTGCTGGAAACAAGAGACTGACTCTGCAAATGTAGAGCAGGGCTGCAGATATTTTGAGTCACCTCCATGGAAGCCATCTCCATGGAAGGAGTCTCCCCAGGGCTGGGAGTCACAGCATCGTTTCTAGAGTGGGTAAATCCAGCCTCTAATGCTGGCGTGTGATTTTGGGAAAATCCCTTCAGTCACCTGAGCCTCTACTTTCCCATCTAGAAAATGGGAATAATAATAAAGCTTCACCCACCGGGCTTTAGTGAGAAATAAATGACATAGTCATGTGAAGTCCTTAGTATGGAGTCAAATACTAATGTGGTGAACACTCAGTATACTTCAGCAATTATTAATATTATTTCATTATTTGCAACTACAAATGCCTACAGGTGCCCACCTGGAAACAGAAATTAATTTTAAGCGAATTTATCATCTCAAAGGAACAGTAGCTATTCATTCACCTTCAGCTGATTACTGCTACATGGGAACGGGGGTCTGGGTTCTCAGACCTTGCAATTTTTAAAGCTAAGCCAGAGAGCTAGACATGTTTGGAAATGAAATTTCCCATTTTAAAATGTTGACTCCAAAGTTAAATTACAAAGTAATGTTGTACCATCCAGTAGTTTATAGGCCAAACAAAACATATTTGTGGGGCTGGTGCAGCCCAAGGGCTGCCATTCTGTGAAATCTGACTTGAGACAGGTTTCCAGCCTGGATGCAGAGACCCTGCATGTCCCTTTGGAACACAGTGCTGCCACTTCTTCCTCCTGAGACACTAGGCCATAAGTTCTCCTGCCTGTAGAAAGAGGGGCTTGCCTCGGATGACCTGATCTCCTCCAGCTCTGAGATCGTTGGTATCTGATTAGTTGGAGGGTCTGGCCCTGATAGCATTGAGGAAATGACCACTGGGTGAGATCCAGGCCTGCCTGCAATGGGGAGAGTCAGGTGGTTATTTTGCCACTGTGGCAAAAGACAATCAGGAGAGGTGGCAAGACTGGCTAGAGAGGGAGAAGTAGGATATCTGACCTGACTAGTTGAACCACTTTACTAAGAACTACAACTGAACTGAACCCAATGTGAATCTGAGTGTGTGTGTGTGCATGCCTGCCTGCCCCAGCTGAGGAAGCAGAGGGGAAAACAGGCCTAAGTGTATATCTAAGTGTATATCTGCTTCATCTGTTTGCTTTTCTCGGGTTTGTTCCTGTGTGAAAGGGCCTTCCTAATCCCTGTGCTCACAGAGACGGAAATATCAGCTCTGGCTCTGTTTCCAGAAACCTTCACTGCACCCCACTCCCAACCCAGCTAACCCTTGCCCACAGATCCCCAGGAACTGCGGCCAGACCTCTGGGTTCTAGAAACCAGAGTGGAGACGTAGAGAATCCTGCAGGCAAACCTGGACATTAGTCAGACCCCCCATCTTAAAGGGGGCGTCCGCTATTCAGCCACAGTTGATTGCTGCCAAGCAGAATTGAAGGCCAAGTGCTACTAGATCTTCCAGGTTTTCAAGGAAAGTTGAAAATCCAGATTGTGTGTGTGTGTGTGTGAAATCTTCTGATCTTTAAGGGTTGGAAAATAATTTAAAATAGTTTAAAAAATGACAAGACTTCTGCAAATCAGATTCAGCTCATGAATGATGTTTTGCAATTTCATATGTAAGCAGTTCCTTAAACATATCAGTGTGTGTGTACTGATGTGGTCCAGGGCTCCCTATCTCACCCCCAAAACGAGGATGCAACAGGCAAAGCCTTAGACCAAGCAGAATATGGGCTCACCATTCTCTCCACTGTATAATCTCGCCACATTTAGTAGGACCCAGAATAAGTATCTGCCCAAGAGCAGCTCCCCATTGCCATTGTTTCCAAACTTTAGGGCCCATAAAAATTACTTGGGATAGAATCATTAGGGGAATTGGGATAAGATGCATTCCGGTACCCACCCACAGAAATTCTGATCCAGCCTCAGGAATTTGCCCTTTCACACGGTCCCCGGATAGTTTCTAGGCCTCCCTTTGGAAAGCAGATTTCAGGTCTAGCCAGGGGCCAATGAAATGGACTGCTATGGAAGTTCTACCTAACGGGGCACTCAGTGCCGGAAGGTGCTCAGCTGAGCAAAGAAGACAGACTGAGGAGAGCAGAGAACAGAAACCCACTCACATTATTCAGTTACTAGAAGTTTATTTAAAATTCACAGGAAAGGAAGGAGATAAGAAACTATCTGAGCTGCAGAGCCTAACCCGATGGAGGACAGAATATTGTTCAGCAACTGGAATGTTTTTCACGCTTAGCTCATCTGCCCATAAAGAGGGGGCATCTGTTGCTGCCTCCACTAACTACAAGCACTCTTCTACGCCTTATTTATGCTCTTACTGCTCCTGAGGAGGAAAGGTTTGATTAGTTCAGCCAGTCAGCAGCATGTTGGAGAGAGTATTCGCACAGCCACCTCATAGCTGCTGGCTAGCCCTTAGCCAGGGGTCTGTGGGTGAAGCCATTCCATATTGTGGAGGGGAGTGTCAAGGTCAGGTGATGCGAATCATGCTGACCTACAGATCAGAAGAAAGGCCCACCAGAGAAAGGCCGTAGGCCAGGGGTTCTTAACAAGGGGTCTGTGAGCTTGAATTGAAATTCAAAAAACAGTCTTTTTGTGGGGACATGTTGGTGAGTGTGTGATATATTTTTTATTTTTTTTTAATATTAAATCTTTTTTTTTTTTTTTA
>JAQZBX010070476.1:0-15406 GCA_029593785.1 Cabassous unicinctus
CCCCCTTACACAGGACCTGGGTGTCTCCAGAGGCCTCAGGAGCCTCTCTGTGTGGGATGATATCCACTTTGGTTGAACACATTTAATTTTAAAATTAGGGTTCTTTAGGCCAATTTGACTTCCTTTTTTCAAACGGATTTATGAGTTTGCATATAGGTAATTGTGTATAGTTTGCATGTGTGCACACAAGCCGTGGTTTATATGTACACATACAGGCCAGATCCCTCCACCTCAGTGACAGATGCTTTTTGGCACTGCATTACCCTCCCACAGGATAGATCTCTCAGGCCACTCCTTGGCAGTGTTGTGTCTGTGATAATCACAGTTAACGAAGCTCATTTGTCATTGTGTTTCTTCTAGAAAGAAGTTTCTAGTGCTTAAAATTAACAAACTAAAATCCCAAAGATAGGTAGAATCCTGCGTCTCCCAAAATACAGTTGCACCCTGTTGTTACTAATCTTTAGAAGATTAAATTCAGCAAACAGAATCTAAAAGAAGTGATCTGTAGATTGTGTCCAATAAATACCTGCTTTAGGATCACGTAAGTACTCTGAGAGAAAAGCACGAATTCCTGGGCCATCCATACCTGTTGAATCTGATTCTCTGGGGATGAGGTCTCAGAGTATATTGGTTAAGAGCCTCCCTAGGTGATTCTGATGTATGTTAAAATTTAAGAAGCTCTACCCTAACCATTTTTTAGGAGGTAGTGGGGATTGAACCTGGGCCTGCATACATGCAAAGCAGGAGCTCAACCACTGAGCTACACCAGCTCACCATAAATACCTTAACCGTTTTTGCACCTTTCAAATGTATTTGTCTTGCAGAGAACACAGCAAATTGTTGGTAGATATATTTTTTAAAATGCAAGTTTTGGATGCTGATATCTTTAGGGGTGTGCTGCCACTGTGTTGGCAACTTACTTTCAAATGATTTGGCAGAAAAATCTATACCTCTTTATCTCTATATAGATAGATAAGGCAAATGTGGGAAAATGATAGCAATTGTTGAAACTAGGTGGTTATTCTTATGCCGTACTATTCTTCCAACTTTTCTGTACGTTTGACATTTTTCCATAACTAAAAAGTTGGGGAAAAAACCCCACAGGCTTTGATTCCCTCAAGGACTGCAGTCACATGCTGCAGGAAAAATAAATAAATAAAATGAAGCCAGACCCACAAGTTGGAGCGCTGGCCAGATGGAAACAGGAAGGACCAAGAAGGCTTCGAGGACTTCTCTTGATTTTTCCCTGAACTGGCTATTAAGG
Organism: Cabassous unicinctus; assembly: GCA_029593785.1. Taxonomy (NCBI): domain Eukaryota; kingdom Metazoa; phylum Chordata; class Mammalia; order Cingulata; family Chlamyphoridae; genus Cabassous; species Cabassous unicinctus. The sequence goes on from JAQZBX010070476.1 coordinate 1,265, forward strand.
CAGCTTTTTTCCCCTTAGGGGCCTGCTCAGTGTGTGCCAATGAATCATTTGTGATGCCCCAAGTGAACTTCTTCCCAGCGGTCGGCCATGGAAGTAGCTCAGCCCAGGACTCCAGGCATCAGCAAAAATGTGTAGTTTCCAAACGCACTTGACATTTTTCAAGCATAACTCAATTGCTCTCAGAATTGGCCACTTGTGCCTCGGAAAGGCAAGGCAAATGAGGGGCCCCCAAAGTGCTGTCCTTGGAGTTCGCTAAAACTCACACGGATAGGGGAAACCAGTCCTTGATGTCTTACAAAATATAAAAGAAGAGCTTGAATACTTTTTTCCCTTCCTAGCCATGCAGGTTGTCTGGGGTTTCTGTCCCAGCACCCAGCATCCTGCCTTGCCCAGGTCAGGGGCTTGCAGAATGGCTATTGAATTGAATAGCAAGGTTAAGGAGGAACTGTCTCTTTATGACCCTGGATCCTGGGGATTGCTGAAGAATACAATGATTATCACTTTACCCTAAACTATCAATACTTTTGGTAAATGTTCCCACTTTTCCTCGTATGAAAACAAAACCATTTAATAAAAAACCCAGAGCGTACATAATGGCTACTCTCTCACGCCCTTTTTTACGTGATGACAAAGGCGTGGATTTGAGGCAGAATCTTTGCAATTTGCTTCAAATTGGCTTGGAAATTAAGGACACACACTTTCTTTGATTAAATGACCATGGAAGGTTTCTAAAAGAAGTCTAACAAACAATAAACTCATGCAAAGCTCCCATGCAAAAGAGTCCCACCAAGTGAAAATACTGTGAATTTTTATTTTATTCTAATGATCCACAAGGAACTTGACTCATCTAGAATGGAGTTTTGAGAAGTGGTGGCTGGCTAAACTACCTGAGGCCCCCACAAAAGCTTTCCCTTCCCATGTTTCTGAGCCAATGATGTGTAAGCTCACTCATTAACCTCAAATCCTACCAAAGAAACAAACACATAAATATATAAAGTCCCTTCATACCAAGTATCATTTTTCAGCTTATAACCAGTGAGGCCCTAAGAGGCAGTCTCCCTATTTTCTGTTTGTTTGGCTTTATTCCCGGGGGTGGGGTGGGGGGTGGGGTGGGGGGGGAACCCAGCAGGGCTGCAAAACAGAAATGCACTACACAAATAATTGTCACCTCAACTCCAAAGGTCAAGTTAGCTCTTTCCTCTCAAGCTTTCTTCTTTCAGTGTCCCCCACTTCTTTCCTCTCCCTCTCTTCCTCCCCTCCCCCTTCTCCCATCCCCTCTCAATCTGTAGCCCCACTATCTCATCACTGCACCATTCTGCTAACGAGGGCGACAAGACTGACATGCAGGGGCCTTTCTCCTTTGCTCATGAAGGCTGCTGCAGTGAGCAGTCTTCTTAAAACAGAGTAAAGGTCTTCAAGGGTCTCAAAATAATGCCCCGTACAAAAAGCAACTCTAGTTATCAGAAAAACCAGGTGTTGACTGTTGTTCTGCCGAGAAAATTGACTTCCCTAGTAAATAAACTCACAGCTATGCAGAGTGGCAGATGAAAATATCCAAACACAGCCCATTAATCCCTAATAGATTTCTGACATCATACATGCAATTGCTGAAATTTGATGTAAGTGCAGAGAAAGGATAGAGGCAGAAATACTCAGGGAATGGGGGCATGGTGCTTAGTGAGGAAAATCAGGTATGCACTAGAAAACTCAAGATTTCATCACATTTTACTAGTCCTGGCCATGCCCTTTGAAGCATCAGGTTTATTGTCTCTAAAGGAGTAAGTTTAATAAAGAGGCAGCCCATAAAGGGTACTGTAGCATGTAAAGTTTCTGTAATTAGGTTTTCAGGAGTTATAATAAAACATTTAGTTGGAGAGAGGTTAAATCACCACCACACTTTCTTGCATCATTATTATACTCTCCAATATAAGGAGAAGGGATGATGGAGACAGAGGGGATCTCAGGACCTGATAGGTGGGTTCGAGAGAGAGAGACAGAGAGACAGAGACATGGGGGCAGGGGTTGGAGTGAAAGAGGAAAGGGGAAAAGAGAAAGCAGCTACAGGACGAGATGGAAAATGAATGAGAGAGAAGGAAAAAGATGAGGTTGGATACTGTTCTGCTCAGCCACTACCTAGGCTAGCAAAACCAGCTGTTCTTTTACGTGTTTCATCTTTATTTTTTCAGTTTGCAAATGTAAAATGTACATATTTTTTAAAAAAATACTACATATAAAAAAACAAAGTAAGAATCTTCTATGTTCTTATTTTTGAGATATAGACTGGTAAATATTTGGTGTTTTGTCACACTTTTTTCTATACTTACACACCCCTTTATCATCATCATCATCAATTAACTGAGTAATCAATCAAGCAATTATTTTTAAAAAACTAATGGAATCATACCAAAGGGGCAGCATAATCTTCAAGCCTACACATTCTGGCTCCGATAGCCAGGGTTTGAGTCTTGGCTCCTATGTCATTACGTGATGGTGGGCAAGTTAGTTAACCTCATTAAGCCTTGGTAGCCACATCTATAAAGTGAGAGAACGATAGTACTTACTTCATGGGCTTTTACAGGGATGGGGTGGGTTTATGCATGTGAAATGTTTAACACTGAGTGTGGCACCTCGTGAGTGGTCAATAAATGGTGCAGTTAGTGGCTGGAGGGAAGCAACCATGTACATCTTGCTCTTTACTAGATGCCCTTGACCTAGCACAGTGCCCTGTTGATTTAAAAATATTTAGTGAATGAATGAATGAGTTGTTCTAATTAGCATGGTGACCAAAGCACTGTAGGCACACCTGACTCCCAAAAAAATTTTGTTAGGAAGGCAAGAGATTGGTGATTTTACTGACGTGCTTGTTCTCGTTGTCTAGTTGTGGAATTTTTCCTTTGGTTGAGAAGTGAACTGTTGCTTTAAAAATAAAATTTTAATATATATCTATAGACACACACACACACATTGATATTTCCCAAGTATGAAAAACAAGAAGCTGATAACCCAGTTAGTATAATTAAAAGTCCATTTCATACCACATTTCCTTAAGTTTAAACTCAAACCAATTTTGATTCAATGAACAATAGACTTTCCAGGTTTCTCATCCCTGAACATTTCAGATCATAGAGGACTGTTACTACATTTGCATATGCCATGAACAACAGGAAAATCCTCTATTTTGCCCTCTTCAAAATTTGCAGCCGTACCAAAAATACTCACAGCTGGAATAATTAGCAACTCAATTTATTGCCTTCCGTTTTCTAAATAGAAGCTTCAACTCTTGATATTTAAATAGTGTCACACTGTGATATAACATAGCATTTTTTCAGGGCAAAACTCACCCCCCTCCCCAACCCCGTGAATGATCTACTGCTCAGTGTGACAGGCAAGATATCTCAGGACCACTAGAGAAACCTGGTGCTTTTGTGTGCAAATCCATGTCAGAGACTTTGGGATGAGATGAGGAATCTTTTTTTCCCCCTAAGAGTTGTTAACTTGTTGACTGTTTTTTCAAGTTAATTGGTAACAGTCTTGGTATAGTAGGGGAAAAAAAAGATTTCTGACTTTGATTTCAAACTTGACCTTGAATTCACCATATGCTATAATATGGGAGTGTAGAGACAGCCATTTCAGACTTGCATTTGTGTTCACCGGCAGCCAGAGGTAGATGAAGAAGAATGTACACTATCAGAAACAATCAATGAGCAGAATGATTTTTTTTCATCGTGTTTATTGCCTGCACCATTTGGAGAGTCAGAGAATTTTTAGAGATGGAAGGACCGTTAGGGTATGTCCCTTTATCATATGCTGTTTCATGATATTACATGTGTCTTGCATGTTTGTCTTGTCTATCTATCCAAACAAATTACAAGCTTCTCAAAGGCAGGCCCTATGTCTTTTGCTTCCTGGTATTTTCCACTGTTCATAGTAGGTACTCAAAATGTCCATAGAAGGAATAACAAATAATGGTAGAGTGCAAAATGTACAGGCTTTGGAGCCAGGCACTCAAATCCCAGCTCCAATGGTTTTACATGATGTTAGCAAAGCCAATTAACCTCCCTAAGCCTCCAATGTCTCATCTAAAAAAATGGGGATAATAATACCTACATCACAGAATTGTTAGTAGGGCTGCAAGAGATAAGAATATAATCTGTGAACACAGAAGCTGGCCCACAGGAAGTATTAATAAGTGTATGTACTCTATGCCCCTTATCCCCAGAAATAATACAATATCTGCAAATATGAAACTGCAAGCCAACAAATACTTGTTGAGCACAGAATATGTATCACATATGGTGTTAGATGCTTTGGATACAATGGCCAACGAGTCCTTTTTCTCATGTGGAGTTTGCAATTGGGGAAATAAACCAAATGAACAAAACTCACATCCGGTAAACCAAAACATACATGAAATAATTACAAATTGTTCACACTGCCATGAAGGAAACTAGGAACTGAGATTGAGAAAATGCAGAACTATCTTAGAGTGGTCACTCCTCTCTTAGGAGATGATTAACTAGGGAGGCCTGAGGAGGAGAAGCAGGAGCCATGCAAGGAGTGATGGGAAGAGCCTCCCAGGCAGAGCAAACAGCATGTGCAAAGGCTCTGAGGTGGGCAAGCCCTTCTAACTTTTGCGGTTGTGAAAGAAGACCAGTGTGGCTGGAGCACAGTCATCTAGGGGACAAGTGGCATGAAGAAATAGTCATGATGAGGACCACATCAGGTGTGACTCTGAGGACATGGAGTCTGGATTTTAGTTCAATTACAAAGGGTTTTAGAGTAAGTCTTCTCTTTGAGTAAAGCAAGCAGATTGAGGATACAATCTCAGAAACAACCATGGTAGAATAGACTCATGGGAAATACAGTCCAGTACTCTGTGATGAAAAGGATTGGCTGTCTTCTTTTCCCTCAGCCTTGAAAGTTGTTTCTTGTCCAGAATATACTAGTTCTTCCTCAACATTGTAGCTATTACTCTGTGGATACTTGGGTACAGTTAGGCCTCTCAAGTTTAACACAACCAAAACACAACTCTTCATTTCACCCCAAGCTTTCCTTCTCATCCAGCTTACACCCATATCGGTTAAAGAAACCACCACTCATTCAGCTGTTCAGATCCCATTGACAGTACAGACTGAGGAAGAAATCCGCATGCAAGAAGTTTATTGGACAGTGCTCTTGGAAGCGCCTCCAATGAGGAGTGAAGGAAGCAGGCTGGGCAGAGGGCGAAGCTGATCTGTGATGCTACCGCAACAGGGGCCTCAGTCAATTACACAGGGAGCTCTGGAGCCAAGATGGCTCTGCAGGAGCATCCCAATTTGGGCTGAGAGGGCTGGTTTTACATCAGTCAGTCACTGGATGTGGGCTGTCCCCAGGGGTGTGCCTTGGAAGAGGTGGTTCTCTTCAGTTGGGGGCAAGTCTCAGAGAGACACTTGGCTGAGGTCTGTTCCCAGCAACTGGGGGGAATGGGTGCTCTAGTCCTGGAAGGTGGCATCTGGGTGGGTACCATGACATGTAGCTGAGGAGGCTTCCCTGTGGTTCCTGTCCTTCCCTCACATCCAACCCATCATCAGTTGATGTCCTCTCTGCCTCCAACACATACCCCAACCTGTCCTCTTCTTACCACCTGCACCTCTACATCATCTGTCACCTAGCCAACTGCCTGTATCAGCCTCTTAAACAGGTGTCCCTATTTCTGCTTTTGCTCCACTACATCCATACAAGAGGAGCCAGTCATCCTCTGCAAATGCAAATCAAATCACAATACCCTCCTGCTTAAAATCTCCCAATTCCATTATCCTTAGAATTTAATCCATTTCCTCACAGTGCCATATAAGGCATCTCATTATGGTCTATTTCATCTCTTCCCAGCCTCCAGCTCTCTTGCTGCTGAAGCTTCAAGCATATTTTCTGCTGTCCCTCAAAGACATCAAGCTCTTCATTCACATTGTGCTTCTCTCAGCCTGGAATGCTCTTTCCTCATATCTTTGCATGGCTCCTCCTTCTCAGGTCTTGCAAGACCCCCCTCAAATTCACTTCCTCAGAAAGGCTTCCTTGATCAGCCCTTCCCACCCCATCCTTTGCTTTCCCCACCTTGCCCAAAGTTACACCCCTAGGTACAGCCCACAGTCCAGGGCCCAGACTCCTCACCCCAAGCTGTGACAACTCCTTTAAAGCTAATTCCATTTATTTATGTATTTATGTATTTATTTTTACTCATTTCTATTCATTTATTTATTTTTAGGAGGTACCTGGAATTGAACCAGGGACCTCGTATATGTGAAGCAGGAGGTCAACGACTGAGCTACACCTGCTCCACGTGAATTCCTTTTAGAAGTGACCTCATTCATTTCCTTGTTTATTGTCTGCTTCCATGGGCATGTACACACCCCAAGGGTCTTCTTCACCACTGTATCCCAGCCCCTGGAAGAGCGCCTGGTGCATGTTTGGTGCCCAATTAAATTTTAGTAAATGAGAAAAGCACAAACCAATGTAGAGCTTGACAAATTCATTTCCTACTGCCTGTAGGAAGTGATGAATTTTAAAAGTTTTCCATCTGCTCTCAGACACCACACTTCTATTCATATGTCATGTAGTTTCCTCTTCAAGGGATGCCCTGTCACTCTGGTTTTCAAAATTTTGGTAAACAAGACCATGTTTTCATGATGCCAACATCTGGTTATTTGAAATCCTTTGAAAAACCATCTTCCTATCCTGAGGAGTCCTTTTGTGTGTTTCTGGAGAATGTCCCCATTTTCTTGATCTTTTAAATTGGAATTCTTAAATTTTCTGTCGTTCTTGCAGTGCTGAGTTAACCATAATCATATTGGTAATTTCCACTGTGACAACAGCGGTTCTGGAAAATGTAGGATAATGCATTTTTGTTTAATTTCTAAAATTCTACTTAGTAATGTAGTACATTTTACAGCCCTCCCCTCCTTTTCTTTCTTTCTTTCCACAGCAGCCCAATGAATGTATAAATTCGGGCATTATTTTACACTAATCTCAGGCGGGTTCCTGTTTGGTAACTGGGAGCTCAGAGATAATCTTCCTATAAGCATAGTCTGGATGAATTTATGGTAAGTGCACTTGCTCCTTATCTGTCACTTTTCTGCCCACCTACAGAGCAGTTTATCTTTATAGGTTTGATATCTGTGCAAACATAGAGATTTCATGATGCATTTCCTCTCCCAAATCACTTTTAACAGAAAATGATCAGAATGGTTCTGATCTCTGAAAAATTGTATGTTTACTCTCTTCCACCCAGAGAAGAATCCATTTATCCCTCTCTTTGTTCTCCCACCTCTGGAACAAAGGAGTCCTGCTCTGTATGCATTTCTCTATTTCCTTATCTTTGGTGCTTCAATGACTTCAGGAAAGCCTGAAGAGTTGCATTTACTACTATGCTGGATGGAGATCACGTTGACAATCTTCCAGACATTAACATATTACACGCTTGCATCCATTTACTAGTATTAATCAGATCACACGTACTGGTATTTTGAGTAGTGCCTTCAAAGTTACTCATTTCAAGGCATGCTCTGGGGACAGACTTTTTTTTTTTCTTTTTTCCTCCTAATATCTTTCTTGGAAAAAGACTGGAGCAAGAAATGGATTCACCAGCTTAATTCTTTTGTCTCTCCTTTGGGTAGACCTTTCAAACAGAGAGGGGCACTCAGGTCCTCTAGCTGTTTTCTTAATGTAGAAAATCTCCTTTGTCATTGAACTCCTCAGTCAGGTTAAATTTTGGTTGGCCCTAAACATTTTGCCAGTCTCGCTGCATCCTCCTCATGTTGTGAGCTTGTTTCTGAGCATTTTTAATGCATCAAAAGAAGAGGAACCATCACCAAAAAGCCAAGAAGCAGCAGCAGCAGAAAGAATACTAATTCTTCATGCCTTGCAAAGGATGTTAACCCACCTGACTCAGTAGACCCTCATTTCAGGACCCAGGATTAGGTTTTAGCAAGAGCCAGTAGGATTTATATTCTAGGAAATCTATGTATCCATGACATTTTTTTTTTCTTAAAAAAAAAAAAAAAAACACATTTATTTTAAATTGGTATTAAAAGAATGGAAATGTTAAATTATTTAATCAATTGTTTGTACCCTTTAATTGAAATTGCTTAAACTGAAAAAGCTATTAATACAACACTATTTTGTAAAAGTTTATCATATTAACTATAACAGCTTCCATTTTGAAATCCAAACATTGTTTCCATCAATGTACATGAAAAAGGTATACCTGGCTCCCATCTCTTTCCTGCTCGACCATGACATTTTTATAAAAAGGTTTTGTTGTTAGCACATATTCTGAGCACTGTGTGTGTGTTTTTTATAAGTTCATATCTTCTTTTAGTTTTTTAAAAAGATTTATTTTATTTATTTCTACACACACACACAGTGTTTGCGCTCGCTGTCTGCTCCCTGTGTCTACTCATCTTCTTTTTTTCAGGGGGCTCCAGGAACCGAACTTGGGACCTCCCATGTGGGAAGTAGGTGCTCAATCACTTGAGCCGCCTCCCCTCCCTGCTTGTTGTGTCTCTTATTGTGTTTCCTTGTGGCGTCATCTCATGGCATCATCTTGATGTGTTCAGCCTGTCATGCCAGCCCGCTGTCTTGACTGTCTTCTTTAGGAGGCACTGGAAACCAAACCTGGGACCTCCCGTGTGGTAGGCAGGTGCCCAACCACTCGAGTCATATCTGCTTCCCTGAGCACTGTATTTTAAACAGTACTTACTCACCAGTCCCAAATATTGCAGAACCTGGTAAGTGAGTCTGGATATGGATGACTTTCAAGAGTTTAGGCTCAGAGAGAAATTGCGTTTTATCTTAAAAAGCAAACTCTCAAGTTCCTTGTCTAGCAAGGGTTAGAAGAAATTGTGGGTCCTGTTTCTGTTATGAGATCAGAGAGGATGTGAAATTTAAGAAGATCTCAAAATGTGCCCTTTGAATCACCAAGTGTTTCGTATATTAATTGCTTCAGGTCAAGAAAGAGCTCTGTGATATTTGGGGAATACTGGAGTAAACTGAAGGTTTTCATAAGCCTTTAATATCTTAAATATTTTAAATATTTTAGTACTCTCTATACAATATTTATCATTCCCCCTTTCTTTTTTTGACCACATAGGTTTAATAGCTACCCCTTTTCCTAGTCTTAAATCTGGTGTTCTATGGAGCAAAACTTTGAGAAATCAAGTTCTCATTTATTTTCCTCTATTTCTGGATGAGTACATTAAGACTCAGAAAGAGATAAACAAACAAAAAAACCAATAATGGTTATTTCCTAGATTTTTGTAGGTGCCCAAGACCTATTCACTGGGTGGGTGAAGAAAAAAAGAAAATAACAAAGTAGGAAAGTAGGATGGAAGGAAAGAAAAAGAGTTGGAAGGGAAGGGAAGGGGAGGAAAGGGGAAGGGAGGGGAGAGGGAGGGGAGAGGAGGGAAGAGGGAGGGAAGGAAGGAGGACAGTTATACTTTAACAGGAACAGGTTAGGTATGTTATGGGATTTTTTTAAGACCTAGAAAGGGAAACAAAACTGACTTGCCTAGGGAGCAGGTATAGCTCAGGAGTTTGAGCAACGGCTTCCATGTATGAGATCCGGGGTTCAATCCCCAGTACCTCCTAAAACACACACACACACAGACAAACACACAACTGACTTGCCCCAAATCTTGCACAGTAACTAACAATGATTAATTATCAAGGCAATCCTAGATTTAGGGACTTGCAGGGGAGGAAAAAAAAAAAAGAAAGAAAACTGCCTCTTCCATTTTACATATTATAGATTTGTTTCTTTCACATCAACAGTGTGTAGAGATTTCTCACAATTAACTTTGGGGCACTGTTGCTTTCTTTTTTTAACTCTCAAATAAAAGATGGTTGTCTTTAATACAATTTATAATACAATTTATTTTCCCATTTGAATTTATATCAGACCCTTTGAGGCATGAACAAATATAAGAAGACCTATCAGCATATTTACCCACATTTCTTGATCTGTGTAATATCCATAGGTACAATGCTTTCTTCTTATTTAGCACTCTTCTTGAAATGATAGAAGAGCTCTTCAGGGATATTAATTAAGCTTTATAGCAACCCCTGTGACATGTTTGCCTGCCTACATATATCTGTCGGACACCCAGAAATTAATGATTTGCAGAAATGCGGCCTTTAAGTGTGTTTGTGAGCCAGCTACATACCCACTGACAATGCACAGAACAGATCCATACATTTCAGTCGTCAAAAACACCATTAAAAAGGCAACCATCATTTAGCATCCATGCGTAAATATTGCCATGGCACTTAATATACACCCAGGCAGATCCTGCACCGTCCCTGTCACAGAACAAGTCCAAGGGAAGCAGGCTCTAAAAGCTTAGTTTCCTTGAAAGGCTCCTGGATCCTTAAATCCTGGGTTTCATGGGGCCCCAGGGCAAGGCTTTTTAAAAATGCAAGTGTCAAGGAAACTGTCATGCATGTTTGCCTTAAGTACCCGAAAAGCTTGTCACTGCCATCTTGGAAGTCTTGACGAAGATGCAGTTGGACAAGGCAAGGCAGGGTAAATTGAAAACTGCCTGACAGGGAGGTGGCGTGTTAGACTAAAAGGCAGGTGCCAGCCTTCAGGCATTTTCTTTGCAAGTGGCGGAATTAAACAAGTCTCAAGGAGATTCTGGTGGGAAGAGGCTGCCTTTGCTCACATCTGAAAGGCTTGGACTTGAACAAGGGACCTTTCCTGCTCCTAGGTTTTCCTTGCCAAGAAGTTAAGGGGTTACACACACACAAATCAAAGCAATATCTGCATTTCTATAAGGGAAGTGAGGAGAAAGGGAAGAGAAGCACACGGGCAGGGGAGGAGAGAGGAAGAAGGAGGAAGGTCAGGGTCGGACTGACCTGCTCGTTCTAGGAGGCTGGAGAGGGCAGTAGTTAATGATTAAACTGGTGGCAGTGTCTGGGGTTCACAGACAGGTTGCCCCACCTGCAACCTGCGCAGCCTTAGGCAAATGACTTGATAGCGTGGACATAGTGAAAATACTAAAAGTATTTCATAGGGATATTGTGGGGGTTGGGGTTCAGCACATACTTGACACAGAGTAGGCCCCATGGTAGCTTGAATTATGTACCCCATTTAGATATGTTCTTAATCTTAATCCTCATTCCTGTAGTGTGTGAACCAGTGTAAACAGGACCTCTTGATGATGTGGTCCAACTGAATGAGGGTGGGTCTTAATCCAGATTACTGGAAGCTTTATTAAGAGAAAGCTATGGTTAGGAAGTCAGAAACTGGAAGTCAGCAGGAATCCATAAAAAAAAAAGAGAGAGGACACTGCCATGTGACAACAGGAAGCAGAGATACAAGCCAAGGAACCCCAAGGCTTGCCAGCAGCCAGCACCAGAACGCCACATGAAACCGGGAGCCAATCAATCCCTGTTGTTTACGCCAAACCATTGTGCAGTATTTGTGATAGCAGCTCTGGCCAGCTAAGGCAGCTCTCAATAAATTTGAGCTATTACCTTTATGGAGACAATTATCAATGAAATACCATACAATGCCTACTTTAAGTATATAGCTATTCTTTCTATTTATCTATCATCATCTATCAACCACCTATTTATCATGTATCTCTGACAACTATTATCTACTGATCCTCTATCCATCACCTATCTAATCTATCTTCATCATTATTATAATTATCTTTTTTCTTTTATTCCCCTTCCTTCCTTCTTTCTTTCCTCCTTCACTCCCTCCCTCCCTTCCTTCCTTTCATATGGACTCCAATGGTTAACTACCATGCACTTTTTGTCCATGCCTTTCTGGGGTATCCATCAAGGCTATTCCTCCTCCTCACTGCAAATCCAACTGTAACACACTTTTGATTAACACACAGCCCTTAACCATAATGTTCCTCATCCCACATCGAATAAAGTGCAGAGTGCTTGGCCCGCCTAGAACTTATCCCTGACCTGTATCCTGAGACCTCTCCAGCAGTATCTCACAGCTCCTGGCCCTTCCTCTACATGCCAATGGACCCAGGGTCCATTGCACATCCTTGCCTTCCAGGGCCTTTTCTTATTTTCTTGCTGCTGCCTAGAATAGTCTTTTCACTGGGTAACTCTCAGGCTCCCATCAAGATGGGGCTCAGATACCATTCCCACCACCAGAGTTTCCTTAGGCAGCTGTGGCCCCAGCCATCCCGTGCTCCCATGAGCTTAAATCTATCTTACAACCTTCTCTATGAATATAAATTATCCTCTCAGCTGCCTTTCCCCTACTAAACTGTGATTCCCAGAAGACAAGCAACAGGTCTTTTTCATCCTTTACCCTTAGTGCCTTGCAAGGCACTCAGCCCCTAATAGGACATTAGGGGCTGAGTCTACATTCGTAGATATTGGCGGAATTAAGCTCAAGTCCTATGAACATAGCTGGTGATGGGATTACCAACTGGAGGTGGGAAATACAAAAATCCTTATTTAGCATAAAATCTGAGCTTCAGCTAAAGAAACTCTCAAGTTTGGCCTGAGGGCCTCTTATTGACAGAGACCTCACATATTTATTTCACAAAAGAGGCTGTCTTCCTCGCCAGATTTTCCCTTGATCATAATGCTCGCCTGTAATAATAGCTAGAAAAATAATTCTGCTGTACTAGGCGGTTCTCTTGGGAATTCAGAAACTTGACTGAGTTGTCTTAGATATTAATCTTATAATCTCCCCGTTAGGTAGATAGAGGCAAGGTACATGGGGAAAGAGGCAAATTTAAACATTGCCAAATTAGAAGTGAGAAAACAAAGGTTAGGTGCCTTGAATCACGTAGGCCACGCTGCAGCACGGTTTGGCAACAAAGAGAAAGAGCCCTACAGCTAGAACCAGGGGAAGTGAGTGAGTCAGATTTTCCCCACAGCTAAGTCTCTTTCTCACACTAAGTCAGGCTTGTAACAAGGAGTGTCAACATTTCTAGGGCATCTGAATACTATTCAGTACATTGTTCCTTGAAAAAAATCCTCTCAATTCTATGTCTAAAACCCAGCACTATAAACTTTAGGGCTCTCATTTTAAACCCATAAAAGAAATTCAGACCATTAAAGAAGAATGAATAAAGAGAGATAGTAATATTGGAGTTGAAATGGACATAATTTGGCAGAAATCTATCCAAATTCAAAGTGTACATTTTACATACCCTTTGATCTAGCAATTCCACTTCCAGGAATTTAACTTTTGAATATAATTATATCAATATGCAAAGATATATATATATATATAAGACTATTCATCACTGTTTTGTTTATAATAGCAAAAATCTGAAAGCAATCTAAATGTCCATCAAGAAGAAATTGGTAAAATGAATTATAGCATTATGGAATACTATGCAGACTAGACAAAAGAATGAGGTAGGTCTACATCAAATTACCTGGAAAGATTTCCATAATATATCATTAAGTTTAAAAGGAAGTTGCCAGATATGATTCTGTTTTTATTACCCTTAAAAATATATGCTTGGAAATCCATAAACATTTATGGAAGGCGAAAATAAACTTTCAAGAGAGACTTCCTTGAAAATGGGAATGGAGGGACAGGGAATATTACTTTTCACCTTTTATCCTTCTATTTGTTGAATATTTTAACCAAGAGAATATGTTATTTTTGTAATAAAATAACTGAAAAGACCCAAACTGTTGTAATATGTGCTCTAATTCATTGCCTTAAATTATTTTTTTAATAAACTTTATTTTTAGAGAAGTTTTAGATTACAGAAAAGTTAAATTGAAAGTATATGGGATTCCCAGATAGCCCCCCACCTCCTCCGCTCACTTTTTCTTCTGTCTTACATGAGTATGGTACATTTGTTAGAATTGATGAACCAATATTGAAGCATTGCTACTAGCCAAGGTCTATAGTTTACATTATGGCTTACACTTTGCACTGTACTGTTTTATAGTTTTTGACAAAATGTATTGTCCCGGCCCGCGGGACAAATCAACGGAGACTCCGAGCTATCCAGCGAAGGAATGAGACATAGACACGGGTAAAGGGATAACTGTGCACTTTATTCTGCTAACATGGCTTCTCTGCAGCTTCTACTACTGCGCGGGTTACAATCAGCTCCTTTTATAAGCAGGGATGGGGGAAGTGCATCAAAGCTTAGGTGTCAA
>JAQZBX010070477.1:0-15400 GCA_029593785.1 Cabassous unicinctus
TGTTAGACTAGTCATCAACATACAGATTTTTAAAATATTAAATATTGAAATAGCTTCAACAAATCTGATACATGAACATAAAGACTCTTCTCTCATTTTAATATGAAGGTAAGAGGGGGTATTAACTTTATTTTTCAGAACAGAACTAACCAAATATTTCTTTTTGAAGGCTTTCATTAGTTTTTGAAGAAGAATTCATCAACTGAAAATTATTTAACAGACAGTATTCTGGCTAATACTCTTGTTCAGTTGTTAACTGGGGACGTTCATAGAAAATTAACACTTTCTGTTGAAAATATAATAGTGAATCTGAGAGTTTTCACTAAGGACTCTATTAAAAGTTTGATGCTTAGAGACTCGGAACAGAGAAACATCTGTAATTGTAAATACATGCCAGTAATTTACATATGATGCTCAGTGGATATTATTAAGGAACCAATAGGGATTTCTTAGGAAAGGTAACATTAATATCATCCAATGAGAATGGTATCTACACAATATTGATGAACCCCCAGGGTCAGAGTCCAGCTTGGCACGAAGAGCAGAGGATTTCTCCTCTGCTTTGACTCTAAGCCAAGGTGACTGCATACCCTTCTACCACCATCTTTTTTCAAGCTGAGGTTGACTCATTAGAAAAAGCTGCTAGTGGAAACTAATATTCCCTGAAATTTCTTATAACAATTCTCTCTTGTCATTCATTCTTATTCATCAGCACTTATTAATTACCCCCCAATAACTTACGCCATATTCCACACTCCTGCTGAGGTTTGTCCAGAAATGGTATTCCTGAGTATAATGTATGCCAAAGGAGTTGTCTCAATTTCCTAATCTGAATTCAAAGCTGGTCACAGATACTTTAACAGAAACTTGTATCAGGATTTCATTAGTACCTTAACCCCTATCCCCACTCCCCAATCTCCCTGAACTAATCACATACAAGAAATGGGAGATTGGCCTGATCCAGGGTAACAAGGCCCTCAATAAATAATGATGGCTAAATCAAGTAGTGGTGAAGTGCATGACCTCTAGAGATAGACCCTTGGAATTTAAAGTCTGGCTCTGCCACTCACTAGCAATACATAATCCTGGGCAAGTTACAACATCTCTTTGTGTCTCTGATTCCTCATTTATAAATGTGATGGAATAATATCATTGATTGGAGAGATTTGTTGTGGAGATTTATAAGAGTAGTCATTGGAAAATATCTAGCACAGAGCCTGGCACATAGAAAGAGTCCATAAATGGTAGCTAAAATACAATAATAATAGTAGTAGTAAAAATAATATTTATAATTTTTATTATCATTTAACTTGTCAAAATTGAAATTGTCATGTACAAACACCTATTCCAGGTCAAAGATGATAGTGGCAGATATACTTCAACATGTGAAATCTTTCAATGCATTAAGGTATTGAATGTTCTGGTAATTTTTCAACTGTGAATGAACAGATATTTCCATAACTTCCTATAATATCAAGGCATTATTGTTTTACATGAATGGCATTTGATTCATCTTCCACAATCATTCTCAAATAAGCCCTAGCTTCAGGCTATCATAGATGGTCAATAGCAGCACCATTTGTCAGTCAATCTTATTAAACAGAATTTAATTTATATTTTAATATTAAATTTAAAAATTGTGATATACAATGCATAAAAAATGCATAATCAAAAAATATACAGCTAAATGAATTATAGGGAGTGAAAACCCATGAAATGATCAAGATGAATACATGGAACATTGTGAGCAATCCAGAAGCATCCTATGTATATTCCTGGCCCCTAAATGTAAACTATGGTAATGACATTCTTACTTTCTTTTATTTCTTAGATTTGTAAATTTGTAGTTTTATCACTTCAATTTTCATCTATAAACCCTCCATTATTTTTCTCTGTTTCTTTGGCTTAATACTATGTTTGTGCAATTCACCTCTATTTTTTCATGAAAAAAATTTTTTTTTCTTTTACCAGGAGGTCCCGGGGATCGAACCCAGGTCCCTCCATATGGGAGATGGAGGTCCACCCATTTAAGCTACATCTGCCCCCTTTCATGTAGTTTCATTTCAACTATTTTTATAGCTGCAATTGCATTCTCCCTCCAATTTGGAATTAGAAAGAAAAATGATGGTATGAACATTTTCATTCATCTCTTGGTGCATTTAAGAGATCAGAGACTCTATATTTCTCCAGAGAATCTACTAAGGAGTAAAATTATTATGTTATTATATATACATATGTCCAACTTTACCAGAGATAACACATGGTTCTCAAAGTGGTTATATAATTTTACCCTCCCACCACCAATGTCTGAGAGTTTCTATTTTCACTTTCCAGCAAATACTTAGTAATTTCAAACTTTTTAACTTATATCTTTTAATCTTTAGCTATTCATAGGATAACATTTCCTACATGTTCATGTTTATTAATGAGGTTGGGTACCTATAATAACTTCTAGAAGCTTTTTTGTCTTGCCTTTAATACATTTACCATACACTGGGAACTGTTTTGATCTGTACATTTTCATCACTCATTATTTTCTATAGATACTCAAATATTCCAGCAAAATTTATTAAAAACAAACATACCATAGCTCTGTAATGCCATCTCTATATAAAATCATCCATACATGTAAAGATCTGTTTCTAAGTTCTGCATTCTCTTCCACTCATTATATTTAAGTACTTGCACCAATACCATGTTTTGATTGCTATAGGTTTGCAATAATCCCTGTTCTTGTTCAGTAATACTGTTAGGATTTTAATGAATCTACATGAGTTTGGAGTAATTTAACTATCTTATGAATTCTATAGCTTACCTTCAGATTCTTTTAACTTTTCTACATATAGACCTATATCATCTGCCAATAATGCTAGTTTTCATTCTTCATTTTTGATTCTCATACCTTTTGTTTTGTCTTCCTCTTCTTTTTATTTTTTGTCTTGTTGCCTTGTCTAGAATGTTTAGATTATCAATGAATAGAAGTGGTGAAAACAATCATCCTTGTATCATCCCTGATCTCAAAAGGAAAAATTCAGTTTGACTATTAAGTGTGATATTTACTGTAAGCTTTATTTTAGTAAGGAATTACTTTCTGGTCCAACTTTGCTAAGAGTTTTAGCACAAAACAATATTAAATTTTATCAAACACATTTTTGTGTCTGTTAAAATGATTTTATTTTTACCTTTTTTCTATTAATGGCAAAATTATGTTAATTGATTTTCATACATTAAAACTACCTTCACCTCCTGGAAGAAAATCGCATTGGGCATATTATAACTTTTATAAAATGAAATTTTTAGTTTTTAGGGATTTTTTAATCATATGCTTATGGATAAGACTATTCTGCAATTTTCCTTTCACATATTCAGTTTTTGCTGACCTCAGAAAACATGTTGGAGAGTCAACTCTTCTGTTGAATTTTCTGTTAGAGTCTGTGTAAATATTATTTCTTTCTTAAATTTATGATAAACTTACAGGTAAGTAAATATGGGCCTGGAATTTTCTCTATAAAAAGATTTAATTACATATTTATTTTATTTATGAAGTAGAACACTATTCACATTTTGTTATCATTGTGCAGGCTTTGAAGAGATATACCATCTAAGAATCTTTCCTTAACTGTAAAGTATTGCCTTTTTTTCCCAGTCTGGACTTTTTTTTTTTTGCCTTTTTCAACCACAATTTTACTATCCATGGGAAAATTTTTGCACATTTACAGATAGTATTGTATCTTTCAATTTAGGAACTTTCATTCATAAGTGAATCAGTTTGTTTTTATTAACAGAGAGAGAATCATAGATTTTATACAATTTAGAAATAAGTGCTAGCAGTTGTCTTATTGATAGTCCCAAAGGCAGGGTTGCAAACTGCTCACTGATACAATACACTCTACTAGAGACCACCATTTTCCTTTTATCAGTAAGTTTTGCTTAGTTTATTCAGTTTTACTGGCATGTATCTTTGAAATGAACATTATGTAATAGGCATTTTGAGTTTTATAATGATTTATTTTTCTTTAGTAGTGAAAACTGGCTCCACCAAAGCACACTAAAAAGCCAACCATTGTCTCTTGCAGGACCTATGTCTAGATGATATGCAGTTGATTTATGAGTTCAAAATCATTTACATTCTGCCTGTTTTTTTTTCTGAGAATGGTACCAAAAAGAAATATTTACTAAAATTATCATGGTATATCTGTCACCTCCAGCCTGCTTGATTTCTTGAATAACTTTTGTCATACATGGAAATGTACTATAAATTGTATCACATTAACTCACAATAGTCAACAGTTAATCTCCAGGAACCATGCTTTTCTTACAGACAGACAGTGCTGTGGTTCAGTAGCACCACTGCTTCTACTATTTCTTTAATTGAAGCTGAAATTTCTTGTTGAAATTGGATTTGATACTGCCTGTTTTGTGTATTTTCTGTTTATCTAGGGAAATGTTACAGTTTGATTAAGATGGAAAATTCAATGTGGTATATTCATTGTCTCATACAATCATGTGTATAAGGCTAGCATATTTGAAATATAAATTTTTAAAAGTTTAGTGTATTGTTACTTTTAGGTGTGTCTGTATATGTTTAAAACACACACATAGAAAGGTATATTAAATTAGTAAGCAAAGGAACAGAGCTTCAAAACATATGAAGCAAAAAGGGATAGACCTGTAAGAAGAAATAGACAAATCCACAATTATAGAAAGGAATTTAAATATTCCTGTCTCAATGACTGATAGAAGAAATAGGCAGAAAATTGGCAAGAATATAGTAGGCTTGAACACGACTACCAATCAACTTGAACTAATTGACCTCTTTGGAACTATCTACCTAACTAGAAGAGAATATCCATTCTTTTCATATTCACATAAAATATTCACCAGTAACAATAACACACAGTAGGCCATAAAATATGTCCTCATAAACTTGGAAGCATGACAACTGGGAAAGTATGTTCTCAAGGATCAATGGAATAAAATTAATAATCAACAATAAAAGGAAATCTATTAATTTTATAATACACACAAATTAAAAGGAAAATTTTTTTAAAACTCAACAAGAAAAATAAGAAAACATAATGGAAATTTGAATATATCTTACTGAATAAAAATGAATATGAAATATATAATAATTTGGGGGAAACAGCTAAAGTAATACTTAGAGTCAACTTCTAGCATTTAATGCTTGTTTTAGAAAAGAAGAAAAGTTAGTCAAAGAAAACCAGAAAACTGATTACCAACAGCAAATATGAAAATGAAAAATCTCTATATATACTTGAGACATTGAAAAACAATGAAGAAGCATGACCCTAAAAATTGAGCAACCAAGTAGATAATTTAGATAAAATGAACAAAATTGTTTATTGATGCAAAGTAATAAAACTAACTAAAAAAGAAAAAGGTAATTGGAATAGATGTATATTGAGGAAAGAATTTTGAAATGGTAATTAAAATATTTTTCCCAAGGAAAAGTTAGGTCCAAATAACTTCACTATCAATTTTTATCAAACAATTAGGTAAAAAGATGACACTAACTCTTCACAAACATTTTAGAGAATAAAGGTTAAGGAAAATACACAAAACATTTTATGAGACAAATATCATACCTATGCCAAAGACAGACAAGGACATAAGAGAAAAGGAAAACTACAGAGCAATATCCCTATTGGACATTGTCACAAAAATATTTAACAAAATATCAGAAAATCAAATCAAGCATTATAAAATAAGTGTAATAAACCATGACTAAGCGGGATTTATTCCAGAAATGCAATTTATTTAACACCTGAAAATCAAACCATTTAACATAATATGCCATATGAATAGGATGAAGGAAAAAGGCCATGTGAATATATTAATAGATGCATTAAAAGCATTTTACAAAATTTATACCTTTATTACACAAATTACCAGTAAACTAGTAATATTAGAGAACTTCCTCACCTTGAGAAAGCTCACCAAATAAAATATATACATACAACATTATACTTAATGATGAAAGATTAATCACTTTTATGTAAATCAGAAATGTTCTTACCATTTCTAGTCAACATCATACTCAAGGTCATAATTCATATTCACAGTGTTAGTCATGTTTTCCTTGAAAGTCAAGGAAAAGAAGTAAATGTAGATTGCAAATGAAGTAGCCTTTATTCACCGATCATGTGGCTTTCTAAGTAGAATCCCTACTGAATATTATATACAGAACTTATAAGTTAATTCAGCAAATCACAATACAGGATCAATAAACAAAATTCAATTTTATTTCTGCATTAAATTAAAATGAAATACAAAATATAATTTCATTAAAAATAGCATACAAAAATAGAAGACATAGCAATAAATTTAATAATAAATGTGCAAAACCAGTACATAAAAACTACAAGAAATTGCTGAGAGAAATGAAGTAATATCAAAATAAATGGATTGAAAGACTTGATATCGTTGATATAGAAATTCTTCTGAATTTGATCTATAGCTCCAATGCATTCCCAATGCAAAATCTAGCAAGCATTTCTACAGAATGTGGCAATCTGATTCTAAAATTTAAATGGAAAAGCAAAGGACCTCAAAAAACCAAAACAATTCTTTAAAAAGAATAATTTCAGAAGACATACACCACTTGATTTTAAGACTTACTCTAAAGCCACAGTAATGAGTATAATGTCATAATAAGTAAAGATATATCTGTCAATGGAACAGAATAAAGAGTACAGAAGTAGACCTTCATGCACCCAATAAAATGTGTAAAATTGAAATCTGATGATACCAAGTATTGAAAAATCAGTACTTAATCTTATTCATATTTGCTTGTATGGACCTTGTTGCTTTTATCTTGCAGATTTCAGAACTCTCTCCTTTCACAGTCTGATGACCATGTGTGTGGCCATGTTTCTCCTATTTGGGGTTTCTTAGGATTTTTCAGTGTGCCTAGTTAAGTCTTTCATTAAATTTGGGAATTTTTCTGCCATTATTTCTTTGAATATTCCTTCTGCCCCTTTCTGTCTTTCTGCTCTTTCTGGGACTCCCATAATGCATATATCTGTACACTTGATAGTGTCCCACAGGTCTCTTAAGCTCTGTTCACTTTTTAAAATTCTTTTTCCTTTCTGCTGCTCTGCTTGAATCATTTCAATTTTCTTTCTTTTGAAATCACTGATTCTTCTGACATCTCCAATCTGCTATTGAAGCCATCTAGGGAATTTTTCATTTTAGTTATTGTAGTCTTCAGTTAAGTATTTCTGATTGGTTCCTTTTAAAATTTCTATTCCTTTATTGCATTTCTCATATTGTTGATTCTTTGTTTTCTGCATACCATTTAGTTCTTTTGTTTTCCTTTATCTCCTTGAACATATTGAAGATTCTTCTTTTAATGTCTTTGTATGCTCTGTCCAAAGCCTGGTCCTCTTCTTTTATGGTTGCAAGAATTTTATCTTGTTCTTTTGGATCAAGGTCCATTATTTTCTTTGTCTTTGTTTTTCTTGTATTCTTTTGTCACATCCTGCACATTTTTTAATATTTTAAGTGTTAACTATGAGCTGGATGTTTCTTAAATTTTATCCAGCTGGTGATATAACAAAGATTTCCTTGAGTGCCAGATGCTAAAAACATAAACAAATAAAAGCAGAATGTGCTTTTACAGTATTTGCAAATTGTCTTGCTTTGGCTGGTGGTCTGTCTCAGAACTTAGCCCTCCTCTCAAGATCAGCTGGAGGTGAAGGTGAAATGCAGGGTCCTCTCTGCCTTATCTCAATCTGTGTGGAGGCTGCTTCAGTACTTGACTTGTGCTTGCTCTTGGCATTAGGAATTCCTGTTTTTCAGTCATTTGAATTTCCTACTGCTCCCTTTGAAATGGGCTTTTTCCATCTCCTGGGTGCAATACTGTATGACAATGCAAGTGGTCCTTTGCCCCAGGATCATTTTACTTAATTACTCCTCCTCTGTTTGAGCTATTTTCCAGCTCTTTCTGTGCCTTTGGGACAAATTCTGGGAGGGGAGTCTGAGACAAGTTTCCTGGTTCAGTGTGCCAGGCTTCTACATGATTGATTTGCACTGACATATAATATGCTCATAGGGGTTATTCTGTTACCTTTGGAACATGGCCAGGAACCAATAAAGGGAGCAGAGGCTGACTCTACACCATGCCAATGTGTGTGTGGGGGGATGTGGGAAGCAGCACCATGAGCTTTGCCTACCATTTTTTAAGCTTCTTTTTCTTCATTCAGGACATGCCCAGGTATTGAGACCCTTTTGTTTTTCAGAGTTTTGGGGAAAATGGTTCTGCCAGATTTCACTAGTTGTTCAAAGATTCTGAGGTGAGTCATCAAGCTGGAACATCTTACAATACCATGTGGTAAACTAAAAGTCAGAAGATATGAATTGTTGAGGACAATTTGGAGAAATTGGAGTCTTCATATATTGCCAGTAATGCAAAATAAGACAGCCACATTTTACAACAGCTTTCACCTCAAATTTAAAATATGTGCTTTCCACAAAAACCAGCAATCCTACTCCTACATATCTTCCCAAAAGAAATGCAAGCATATATCTACAATAAAACTTGTATGTTACTGTTCATAGATACTTTATTCATAATAGTCCAAAATTTAAAACAATGCAAATTTGTGGATGGATAAACAAATTGTGGTATAGTCATACAATAGAATATTACTGTATTAGTCATATCCAGTCAGGAGAAAGAAATGGCATAGGAAATTGAACATGGGAATTTTACTAAAATTATATACTAACTGATAAAAAGGGATTACATTCTAAGATAGGATAAAAAGAGAAACGTAAAGAATACAGTAAACCTGAGGAAGAGCTTCCAAGAAAGCAATTAGCTTTATTAATTACTCCTAAAATTCAGGCACAGTGCCACTGAAAAATCTATTACCTAAATGCTAAATTGTAAAGTTATCTTCCAATAAATTGTATGTAAATTATTAATGGGAAGAAGGAAAAAGGAGAAAATGGTTAGCATATACAAATAAACACACACATATAATCGGTAGATAGAAAATGTGAAAATCTGCTGTAATAGTGATTTGTATAATTGGTCATGAGCAAGTAGTTTATATCTATGGTCATTTTGTTTTTCTACACATTTCCTTTGTCATTAATCAGAACCTCAGTTGGTTGGGGCAATTTTGCTACTGAAGTCATACAAACTTCAGTTCTCAAAGAGTCTGAGCCTTTTATAATCTTGCACATTTTATTTGCTGTAGCTTTCCACTAAAATTTTCTATAACGATGGAAATCCTATGAGGGGCTCCAGATAATTGATATATGATCCAAAATAATCACCATTGTCCCCATCATTTGGTAGTAGCAACCCAATTTGCCCTCATAATAGGAAACAATGACTCCAATAAGCAGAATAGGCCCTTATTTTACCCATTGATTTTGTGTCATAAAAAGCCCAAAATGATTAAGTCTCATCTTCCAGTTCAATGGAACCATTGAATCCCCTAGGGGAAGCATTTCCCTCTTGGAAACCAAGCCCTCCAAAACAGTAGATCTTCATTGCCAGTACAGTAACCTAAAATTTTCTTAGTATGTTATCAGGTGAAATAGTGAATGTAGCTATTCCTCGTTGTACCCATTAGTTTCTGAATCCATGTATTCTTGTTTTCTGGTTATGGGGGACTAGATGCCAAATAATAGATACTAACTGAAAGCATGTACTGCATCCTATAAGACAGAATCCTGTATGTTCAGTGTTATCTCTAACTGATGATACTGAGTCTTCAGATAGCCTTTCCAACTTTCAGTTAGGTCAACCAATTCCAGGTGAAGGAGTAAGACTAGTTACTTTTATGGGCAGGAGCCTCCTGCTTCACTTTCTTGGAAATGAAATGAGTTCTTTATTCAGAGGCAAAGCATCACAGAATGCCATACAAGTGAATAAGTCATTTTATGATTGAACAGTTGGTGATCCTGGCAGAAGTATCATAGGCCAGGAGGAAAATCCAGTGAAGTTGAATACCTGTTCTTTCCATGACAGAAGATATCCGATGCAATTAATCTGCTACCACATCACTAGCTAGCCCACTCAGGGAATTATGCCATACAAGAGGCTCAGCATGGTAAACTAGGCTTTTAGCAGATTAGGTAATCAGGAGCCATGTTAGTCAGGACAACCTTGGTAAACGGCAGTCCATGTTGTAGAGTCGATTAATAGACTCCATCTGTGCCATCATGACTGCTACAGAAAAAATGGCTAAATTGCTCATGTGTACATTTAGAAAACACTGGATGGCAAGGACAAGAGGCTAATTCATATTCACAGTGTTTGCCATGTTTTATACCTGATTCTTAAAAAACTACTTTGTAATGGATACCCTTTGTTGGTCATTCATCTGTGACATAATTATCTTCATTGTTGTGCCCTTTTTGAGTGGCCCATCCACATATCTCTTCCACAGTCTTCCTTGTCTCAAATCCTCCAATCTGAGACCTTCCAGATATCTGCCAAAATCTTAGCATCTTCTGATAAATCAGTGGAGACTTATACTTTTGACAAACTCTCACTCCAGACAAAGTGGACACCCAAATGTCCCACTTTAATTTTTGCCTACTGGAAGGAGTTTCTTTACCTCTGTTTTTCAGGCTGACTCTTAAGTCTAACTGTAGTACTGAAATTGTCAACTTAGTAAAACTAGGATGTGTAAGCACATCTGTATTAGTCAGAGATCTCTCAGGAAACAGAATCAATAAGAGATATCTGTCAATAATATGAGATTTTAAAAGACTCTCTCATGCAACCATGGGAATACACAAGTCCAGGTTCTGCAGGCAGGCTGCAAACCAGGGGCTCTGATGAAAGTCCAGTGAAGGTCCTTGATGAGTTTCTGGGAGAAGTTGCCTGTCCAGCAATGAGCTGGGAAATTCTCTCTGAATGTTGAAATCACTTTCCTTTTTAAGGCATTCAACTGATTGGATAAAAGTGTCATCCACTGATGATGTAATCTCCCTGATTGATGCAGATGTAATCAGCCATCCACACAGTAAACTCACTGGTGATTGAAGTCCATAAATGCTCTTGTATTACAATTAGCGCAGTGCTTGCTGAAATAAACACCTGGACACAATTACCTGGCCGAGTTGACACATTAGCCTAACAATCACAACATCTATAAACATGATTGAATTTTTTCTTCCTCTGTTAATTGGTTTAAGATAATTACATAAGAAGTCATAGACAGGGAATGAGGAAGAACAGACAGTGAAACATGATTAGTTGTCAAATTGTCTGAGCCACCTGCTCGTATAACTTACTCATTCATTCCAGAACTGTGAGAACTCAACCTTTCCTATAATATTATTATTTGATGATAGTTTCCTACTACACATGCTCAATCATACAGCTACTTTAATCAGATTATAGCTAGTTCTTAATGGAAAGATCAGGTTGCTTGTGTCAGTTTATACTGAGACACAGTAACAAAGGAGTAGCTGTTCCTCTAAGGAAGAATTCTTTGAAGGAAAGGACATAGATTTACTCTAAAATCCAGAGGTCTGTGCTGTAATTCTCCTAACGTTGCTTGCCAGATACTGCATACAGCATTGAATCTGATGAATCAAAGGTCCAATTGGCAAACCAGCCTGCACTACAGACTGGAATTTCTTCAGAACTTTCTTTCCCTCTGGTCTCCATGTGAATCTGGCAGTGTTACAAGTGATTATGTTAATGAGTCAAAGCAGCAAACTCAAATGTGGCAAATGTAACTTCCAAAATCCAAAAAAAAAAAAAAACCCTCATCAAGTTTGATACCTCTCATTCCATAGAAGGTTGTGTGAAGTGCAGTAAATTGTCTTTCACCTTGAATGGGATCTTTCAATATGCTTCAGACAATTGAACCTGCATAAAATTCAATTATATGGTAGGCCCTGAATTTTTACGGGGTTTACTCCTTCCTGTTGTTCACATATGACTTAAAAAGAATCTAAAACTCATTAGCTTGAATTAGCATAAGGTCATCAATGGAGTGGAACAATATGATGTTATGTGAAATGTCAAAATGATCAGGATTTCTTCATGCTATATTGTGACAATCAGCAGAAAAATTAACATAGTCAAGTAAGCTAAATGCTTCTGGTGGTCTTTGCAAATTGGAATGGAGAAAAGGACAAGAGTAAGGGACAATGTTTATTTGATCCATTAAAGATACTACATCTGACAGTGCAAGTTCACTTGGGGTCACTGCCTGATTATGTTTACAATAGCCCACAACAGAAAAGAGAAACTCCCTTCCCCTGAAGTGTCCCTCCAGCTCCCTCTACAGCTTATCATTGTCCCACCCACAAAGGAGGTATTTAAGTGATCCAGCTTTAGTATCACAAATTAGGTCATTAATGGAGAGTACTACTCAGCAATAAAAAGGAACAACTTTCAGATACATTCAACAATGTGGATGCATTCAGAAAATCATTATACTAATTGAAGAGGCAACAAACTCTATGATTATTATAGCGTTATTGAGGTTTAATTTATATGAAGCAAAAGCCATCCACTTTAAGAGAACTTTTTTTTTTTACTTGTCTGCCCAGTGGTCCCCCATTCATGAAAAGGTGACAGTTATTTCACCGTCCGTGACCTGTGGGCCTGAAACCACAGAAAGACACCAACAGATCAAATGTTTCCACTGCCCTTGCACACTGCTTCTGTTCCTTTTCTGCCGAGACACACTCAGCCAGATGAACCTGAAAGGAAGTGCCATGCAGTTGCATTCATGACAGCCACTGGCCTTGAGATTTAAGGTGGACTGGCAGCCGAAACTGCAGTGTCTCCCAGCCATGATGCGAGACTGGTACTCCATGAGGCAGACTTTGAAGTATGTGTCACACTTATTGTGTGCTATTTTTATAAAAACATAATGTGACAGATGCCAGATTAGTTGTCTGGTGACATAGGTGGGACAGAGATGGACTGCAGAAATTATTTATTGGGTGATGGAAACATCCTAATATTTCATTGTCGGGATTGCATGACTGTATTCATTTTCAAAAACTTATCAAATTGTTCTCTTAAATGGGTGGCCTTTACCACATATAAATTACACCTTAATAAATCTAATTTAATCTCCAGTGCCCTTAGCTCTTCAATGAGCTTCTTTCTTTCTTTTATACCTTTGAAATAATTAATTTCAATTTCAAAATTTTGCCACTGCTATCAATCTTTTGAGTTGTTGGATATATTAATTCTTGAATCCTTTAATATAGATTAAATCTGACATTTTTATGTGTCTTAACAAGACTTTTGGCGTATAACAGGGCCAAATCTTCTTTTGTAAATTTTTTTTTTTAGAATCAGATTGATTAAATTACAACAACAATTGGTTATCAAAGGCTTACTTTCTGTCTTCTGAGAATACACTACTGGGACCAAACCTTTTGTATCAAATGACTCTGTAAAGCAATTACCTCAGCAAAGTGTGCATCTTGATTATCTGGCTTTTTCAAGTATTTAAAACAAATCCCCTGGTCGCTCATAATTTAATTGGAGCATGATATGGTAACTTACCAGGAGATATCCCGAACATCTACTGGATACCATACTTTGTTAACTAGATAACAGAAGGGTCTCAACTATTTATTGTTGTGGCAAAACAGAGTTCATATATGAGTAAACACCCGGATGCACACTTTAAGAAAGTTTAAATATCAATTAATCAATAAAGATAAAAGGCCTAGGATTGTGGCATGATGATGTGGGATTAGGCAGGCAAGGTTCAACTCTATCACAAAAACAAAGGAGAAAGAGAAAAAGCTGCCTGAGGGACCTGCTTTGGGGGTCAGCAGACCAGGACAGTACTTCACAA
This sequence comes from Cabassous unicinctus, assembly GCA_029593785.1. NCBI lineage: Eukaryota > Metazoa > Chordata > Mammalia > Cingulata > Chlamyphoridae > Cabassous > Cabassous unicinctus. Next base: position 13,824 of record JAQZBX010070477.1, read on the forward strand.
CTCATGGGTGGGTGAGGGACAGAGAGATAAAGAAGGCAAAACAGCAAACATGAGTTACCAAGCCCCTAAGGCAGCCAGGAAGGATTCCCCTCCACTACCCCAAGATATTAAGAGGAGGTAAAACCCCTAGCTCATTACAGTTGACTGAGAGGGAAACAGACATCTTCTTCCCTGTCTGCTGTTAACTGTTATAAGGGAAAAGGGAGGGAGACTTGGGGGGCTTTTCTTCAGGAAATTCTTGCAGTGGATCCTGCTTTGATTCTTAGCTCTAGAGAGATAAAAATAAAGGAAACTGAGAGAGACACCTCCGTGGAAAAGTGTGTCATTGCCTGCCATCTGCTGGCCACAATTGAAATTACATGGACAAAAACTGTACTTGGAACTCTCTGTTCTCTACTTCTGGGAGAATATCTGTGCCCAGTAGGGAGTCCCTGGCACGATTTGATAACTTAAGGTGGATAAATTTAAAGATTTAAGGTAAGTTGAAATATCAAAGGAGAGCTGTGAAAAAATAACAATAGCAAAGAGAGAGAAATTGGCCATCAGATTAAATTCACCAACATATTCAGATGCTTAGACATCAACAAAAAATTACAAGCCATACTAGGAAACAGGAAGAGATGCCCCAGCCAAAGGAACAAAATCTACCCTGAAGATATACAAGACTTAAGACAATTAATCAATGATGAACACACAACTCTCCTAAATCAATTTAAAGAATTGAACGAAAATATGAATAAAGAGATAAAGGATATTAAGAAGACACTGGGTGAGCATAAAGAACAATTTGAAGGTCTGCAAAGAAAAATAAGAGAACTTATAGGAATGAAAGTAAGGATGGATGAGATTGAAAATACATTAGAGGCACATAAGAACAGATTTGAATTGCTTAAAGACAGAATTAGTGGTTTCAAAGACAGAACATCTGAACTGGAAAAGGCAGGAGAACAGAAAGAGAAGAGAGTGGATAAAATGGAACAGGGAGTCAGGGAATTGAATGACAATGCAGAATGCAAAAACATACACATTATCAGTGTGCCAGAAGGAGAAAAAAATGGAAAAGGGTCAGAAAGAATATCTGAGGAAATAATGACTGAAAACTTCTCAACCTTTATGAAAGACATATATATCAAAATTTAAGAAGAACAACATACCCCAAGGAGAGTAAATCCAAATAGACCTAATTGTAGACATCTACTATTCAGAATGACAAATATCAGAGATAAAGAGAAGATTCTGCAAGCAGGAAGAAAATAAAACCATCACATACAAGGGAAATTCAAAAAGATTGAGGGCCAACTTCTCATCAGAAACAATGGAGGAGAGAAGAAAGTGATATGATGTATTTAAGGTACTGAAAGTGAAAACCTGCCAGCCAAGAATTCTGTATCTGGCAAAGCTGTCCTTCAAAAATGAAGGAGAGTTCAAAGTCTTCACAGACAAACAAAAAACTTACAGAATATTTTACCAAAAGACCAGAATTATAAGTTATACTAAAGGGAGTGCTGCAGCCTGAAAAGAAAAAAAAAAACAACAAGGGCAAAAGACTTGGAGAAGAGAATAGAAATGCAGATTAT
>JAQZBX010070478.1:0-15410 GCA_029593785.1 Cabassous unicinctus
GAAAATTATAAAATCAATTATTGCTTTCACTAAAGTGGAGATGACACTAAATACACGAACACCTGACTTTTAAAATCTAGCAATAAAATAGAGGAAAATATGGTGTTTGGGGAAGGGGAGATATCACATTTATAATTGCTACACCAATATATACAGAAACACATTTAATAAAAATTTGTATATCCCACACGAAGAACACTAAAAGTGTTGTAAGGGACATCAAAGAACACTTGAAAAAAAATGGCTAAGTATACGTTTCTTGTCCTATAGAATTAAACTTGTAATTCTGTTCAATTATTTCAAAGATAATTTATAAGTATGCTAAAACTCCAGCAACAGTAATACCAGATTATAGACAGATTAACAAAAATTTGTAAAATTTATTTGGTGAAATAAATACAGAAAAACAGGAAATGAAAATGTTACATATCAGAATCAGAGAGACAGACTAGCATTGTCAGCTTTAAAGACATTTTTAAGGTCATCTCATGCACATAAGTTGATTTGCAAGTAATGTCCATCAAAACAAGGTCTTTATAAAATATGTAATAACATGGGAAAATATTCACAATGAATTGGTCATGCTAAATATCAGATTATGAAAAAAGTATGTGGTCAGCTCTTAATGCTTTAAAAGCAAAGGCACACATAGGTAGAGAAAAAATACTAGCAGACTGGAAGCTTAACTATGTGTTTTTTATTATGTACAATGGGATTATTGATTATATATTTTTTTCTTTTCTGAATGTTGCTGATTTTCTGAATGTTGCTGAGCTTTTCTGAATGTTACTGATTTTCTACAATAAATATATTTTATATTTTGGAGAAGACATTTGAAAGAGAGAGCTATAGTGTTCTTGTCTAAGTGAAAGCAAGAGCTTCGGAGTTATAGAATACCTGCCCAACAATTTACTAATTCCTGTCAGTTTCTAGAATACATCAAGAGATTTTCTGCCTTGATATCTTTGCATAGACTTTTCCGTCTGCTGGGAAAATATTTACATGTCTCTGCCTAACTCTCATGAAGACTGGGTTTTTCACATCCTTTCTGTGGTCACCTATCTCTGAGGTCACCTATCTCTTCACCTATCTAATAAAGATCCTATGTGATCAATTTCCTTTATTAACTGACATTTTAATTGCACATTGGTGTGTTTCCTTGCATATCATTTGTTTTCCACACAAGACTGTGGTTTCTATTGGGACATGGTCACTGCAAGTTTACTCATAACCATACACCCACCTCCACAAGGACTTGGTACACAGGTGTTACTTAAAAATAGTTGCCAAATTAAGGAATGATTAAATCAACTGTGAGATCATGATCAAATGACTTATCACTGCTAAGCCTCAATATTGTCATTTTTAGAATGATGATACTATCTCCCTTACAGGGCTATTGTGAAGATAAAATGACTCATAGATGTTTATTTTATACTTTGAATTACAATCTGATACTACTTTATTTATTTTGTTGCTCAAATTTTCCAGCTTTGGCCACTGTGAACTCTTTCAGTTGGTTCCTGTACCCCTTTGCTATTACCCATGATTATGAGTTTTTAATATTTTCTGAGCATGTCCATATTTTCTGGCACCACAAGGTACTCCAGGCTTGTATATTCCCTGCCCCAGTCCTAGAATCAGTCATTTCTCCAAGGAACTGTAATTATTGGAGCATGTTATTAGAAACCAAGGTCTGAGTGCTGGGTGTGCTTAGTGCTATTGTGGTGCCATTGTTTTTACAGTCCCTCAGCTGATAGAGCAAGAAATATAGGCATGTATACTATCCCATGTATATAAACATATCTACAACTATTTCTGTATGTAAACATGTGTATCTATATTAAGTAAACATGAGTTCATACTGATATCTCCAACTCTAATCCATTACCACATAGATCATTCTAGATTCCTTCCCTTGCTTACCAGTAGCCTTCCATTTCAACAGTGACAATCCTGGCTCCCACCATCCACTGTCAATTTACTTAATTGTTCAATTCCATTATAAATGTATAGTGATGTCAAAATTTTTAACCCACATATCCATGAGAAAGAAACTGTATTGACCAGAGTTGTTGACTTATGTATGTATAGTTCCTTTAGGCTTTAGTCTCACAGATTCCGCTCAATTCCAAAGTTACTTAAGTCAGTACCCCTTTTCTTCCCACTCTGCAGTGAGGCTGTGTCATACATTCTCAAAACAAAAAGATTCTTTTGTCACATTCTGAAGCCATTCTGTGATGCCCCAAATTCCTGAATAAGTTTTTTAGTTTGCATACATTAGAGTCCACTGTTTGTACTGTGAAGTTCTATGGGTTTTGAGAAATGCATAGTGCCATATTTCCACCATTACAATATCATACAGAATAGTTTCACTGCCCTAAAAATCCCTTGTTCTTCACCAATTCATCATCCCTTTCCTCCTTTCCCTGAATTCCTGGCATCCACTTATCTGTTTATCATTTCTATAATTTTTCTTGCCCAGCATGTTATATCATTGTAGTCATATAGTATATAGCATTTTCAGACTGGTTTCTTTTACTTAGTAATATGTATTTAAGATTTATCTACATCTTTTCATAGCTTAATAGCTCTTTTTTTTTCCATTGTATGAATGTACCACAGTTCATTTATCCACTCACCTATTGAAGGACACCTTGGTGACTCCTAGTCTTTGGTAATTATGAATAAAACTGTTATTAACAGTCACATGCAGGGTTTTGTGTGAAAATAATTTTACAATCAGTTGGGTGAATATCTAGGAATACAATTGGTGGACTATATGGAAAGATGTTTAGCTTTGTTAAGAAACTGCCAAATTGTCTTCCAAAATTGCTTAACCATCTCGAGTTATTGCCCTACCTCCTCAACAACATTTGATTTGTAATGTTTTTTTTTCCCACCGTTCTAATTAATGTGTAGTGGTATTTCATTGATGTTTCAATTTGTAATTCCCTAAGGACAAATGATATTAGCATCTTTTCACGTGTGTATTTCCCATCTGTGTATCTTTGGTGAGGTATCGGTTCATATCTTTTGGCCATTTTGCAATTGGGTTGTTTGTTTTCATGTTGTTGAGGTTTAAGTGTTCTTTGTATATTTTGCATACAAGTCATTTATCAGATATGTGTTTTGCAAATTTTTCTTCCATCCTTGTTTTATCTTTCAATTTCCTTAACAATGTGAAAAGAGGAGAGGTATTTCATTTTAATAAAGTCCAACATAATTTTTCTTTTATGAATCTTGCTTATGTTTTTGTATCTAAAAAGTCATCACTAAACTCAGGGTCACATAGATTTTCACCAGTATTTTCTTTTAGAGGTTTTATAAGTTTTTCAGTTTACATTTAGTTCTATATTTCATTTTGAAATTGTGTGTATATGTGTGTGTGTATAATGTATAAGGTCTGCGACCAGGTTCATATTTTTCACATATGGACGTCCAATGCAAATGGAATACCAGCACCACTTATTGATAATAAGTTTTTTCTTTATCAAAGAACAGTTGATATTTGTGTGGGTCCATTTCTGGCTCTCTCTCCTATTCCATTGATTCTAATGTGTCTATTCTTTTGCTGATACCATGATGTCATGAATACTGTAGTTTTTTAGTAAATCTTGAAATGAGATAATGTGAATCCTCCAACTTTTTATTTCTTCAATGTTATATTGGCTCTTTTAGAAGTTTGACCTTTCTATATAAACATTAGAATCAGGTTGTCAATATCTACAAAATAGCTTACTCTGATTTTGATCAAGACTGTATTGATGGGACATATGGGAATCCCCTATATTTTTATGTAACGTTTATGTAATCTAAAGCCTCTTTAAAAATAAAAAGCACTGTATTGAATACATAGATCAAGTTGGGAAGAGTTGACATCTTAACAACATTGAGTTTTTAATCCATGAACACAGACTGTCTCACCATTTATATAGATCTTTCACCAGAATTTTATAGTTGTCTGCACTTAGAGCCTATGCCTATTTTGTTAGATTATATTTATATATTTCTTTCATGTGGATATGCTATTGAAAATGGTATTTTTTAAAATTTAAAATTCCAAATGTTCATTTCTGGTGTATAGGAAAGCAATTGACTTGTATATTAACCTTGTATCTAGCAACCTTGCTACACTTGCTTATTAGTTCTAGGAGTTTTTGTTTTAATGAATTCTTTTGGATTTTCTACATAGATGATCATGTCATATGAGAATACAGACAGTTTCAGTTCTTCTTTCCAGTCTGTATATCTTTTATTTCCTTGTATTGTCTTATTGCACTAGCAAGAACTTCCAGTATGTTGTTGAATAGGCATAATAAAAGTGGACACCATTGCCTTGTTCCTGTTCTTGGTATTGAGGGGAAAGTGGAAAGTGTTCAGTTTCTGTCCATTAAGTGTCATGTTTGCTGTAGGTTTTTGATATATGTTCTGTATCAGGATGAGGATGTTCCCTTCCATTATTTGATGCTGAGAGTTCTTATAATAAAGGGCTGTTGGATTTTTCAGATGCTTTTTCTCTGACCATGGCTTAAATTTTCTATATTTTATTAAATGAAAATTCATTAAATAGGGACTCTTCTGAGGTAGCAAGTGGATTCTTCATTGCAAATATTGCTGGAGATTATCAACCATTTATAATTTTGTGTGAATTTATTAATTATTTTCTTTTTTTAATTATCATTTTCTAGAAAGATTTCAGTTCCTCAACTATAAAATAGTACAATAAGACAATTTGCCTTATAATGTTGCAGTCAGACATGAAAGAGTGAATAGCTTAATGAAGCCTGAGAGAGTGCCTGGGGCATAGAAACTTCTCAAACATTATGATGATTACACTATTATAATTATTATTATTTAGTAAGTTTAGGACTTGTGGCATTTGGATAGGCAGTTACATGTGCTCTACTCTGAGGGAGGAGTGCAGTTGTGGGAAATATAAAGGCAGTGAGCGCCTAAGGCAAAGAACAGGACGTGGTAGGTGAACAAGAAAAAAACAAATGTTACAAAATTTTGCCTCTTTAAATTTTTGTTTCTGGAGATGGAAAATCTCCACCTCTCTTTTGCTTCATTTGATCCCTGCTGCCAGATTCTAGAACACAAAGGAACAGCAATAACATTAGCCTTCTGTCACATAATGGTGTATGCTCTAGCTACAGAATTCAACTGCTCTTTGTTATATTGTTGCTCTTGGAAGGAAAATGAACTCCATGTTCCAAACAAATGTAGAGGACAGAAACCTTTTGTAAATCCAAGACTGAGGATAAGGAAATGAAAGTAACCTTGCCCAACAAGGCCTGGCTCTCTGAATGTCATGCTTAGCCCGTACTCTCCTCATTCATAGGGCTCATTTTCATTTCGTGTTATGTTCTGCTTCTGTGTGATTATATTTTTTTGTTCATTTTGTGCCTTTGGATGTACATTTGAGTGGATTTGATGCATTCAGGGATAGTCTCTCAGGCTTACCATATACTGAACCAAACAAGGATATGGGAAAAGCCTAAGGATAGGCTGGGATGGTAAAGCAAGTCATATTTTGGCAGAGTTAAAAATTTTTTGCAAACTATTTTTAAATATATTTCAGTTTTTATTTTCTCTTCTGTGCTCAAATTAGTGTCATCCCCTGATTCGGGTTCATCCATTAGGGAAGTGCACTGATACCTGTAATGGGAAAAGGAAGAATGACTTTCTGAAGAGGAGCAAGACCTCATTAACTTTTTTTAAAAGATAGAACCAAATTTATATCCTAAAACTTCATAATATGCTACATGTTCCACATCCTTTCACTCGAGGACTCAAGAGAAAGCCAAGTTTCTTTATTTTTCTTCCCGATTTCTTACATGGAGTTAATTTTGTTTTCAGGGAAAATTAGGATTTGTTTAGCACAGGACAATATAGTATTAGGTGAATTTGCTTTGGACCAACTGAACCTGCATGTATGGCAGCTTTTGTTCTGAAAGTGATAATAAAATGTGAAGAGTTATGTTCAGGTGGAAGTATGAAAGGGCTGCCACTTAGGGATAAAAAAAAAATAACATAAAATCGCCCAATTTTATTTCCACTATTATAGAGGCAGGATAATGCCTCAAAAGTATCAATTTCTCTTCATTTGGAAAATACCAGTTCTATAAGGCAGGTGGGCCATGCCACCTGCATGGCTTGCCTTCCAAAATCATAGATAAGGTTTAATAAATTCACTCCGGGTTTTGTAAACTACTTTTATCTTATTCCATCAATTCATATACACAGCACATAACAGATTGATTCTGATTCTGTTTTTACCATTCATAGGGTGGTTTTAAACAGGCATGTAAAGACCTGTATCTTGCATGATACATGTTAGGAATTATATAAGAAAAATAAAAATTAAATGTCTTGAAACATTTTACAGTTCACTATTGTTCAGTGAATAGTAAGCACTTTATATGAGATCTCGCTTACTTTCACTTCCATTAAATCTGGTTAACTAAAATAGTTATTGAGATCTCAATATTTATTGAGATCAACTTATTTTTTTAATATTAATGAGCTTAGTTCTACTCAGAACTGACCCCAAATCATTTTCCTGACTGTCTACAAAAACTAAACACAGTAGCAAAAGAGGCAGCATGTTAATAATATATAAGGAATGCTGAGAGATTTTGCTTTCTTTATGGTAGTAAAATGGAATATTGAAACAAAGGAGGAAAGAGCTATGCGTTCACCCTAAATTAGTTATGTGCATGACTGAGTGTGTGGGCTGGGCATGCACCACCACACACTCACACGCAGGCACAATTATCTATATCCTCGGAAAGACACAAAGCCTGCTCTTACATTACTGTTATTTAATAAATGTTTTCTGAATGCACTGTATACAATTATTATTTTATTATGGTTAGCATTTCTGTAAGCACCAACATCCCGCTCTGAATGGTGCAGAATGAGGAGCAGTACATCACATCTTCCCCGTAGGCTTACAATCTCAAGTCAAGAAACTGACAAATATGCTAAGCCTGGGGAAAGGGGGAGAAAACAGGGTGCTAGTATGGGGCAAAGATTAGGCAGGTAAAAAAATCACACAATCAGTTGCAATCATTTTCAGGTCTTTATTATGATTTGGCATTAGCTGTACACAGAAGAAATGTATCATTAGTACAATTTAAAAAAACAGAAAAATGAAAGAATTGGAAGAGAAAAAGTCTCATTGTGTAATTGGTAAAATGTTCTTAGTAAGCCACATATATAATATTGTATGGGTATAAGGGTAGGACAAAGGAATGAAAGTGACACATTATATTGAGAATATACTATGAGTACGAGAACACTGGAAGTGAAAAAGACCTGTGAATAAGTCTGAAAGGCTATAGGAATATATGTTTGTTTTCTTCCGGGAGCTAGAGGGAATCATTTTAGAAAGTGCCTCCCATTTGTGTGCTTGTACATATATCTGAAGATACTTTCAGGATATTTCTGAAATCTTACAACACCTCCGAGGTCAGTCCAGTTCAATGTTCCTCCTGCCTCAGACTGTTAACACAAGGAAATGCATTCAAAACCTCCTGAGGCTATTTTACCTGCTCCCACACCTTTTTATTAATTGTGAAGTGCCACCTAATCATTTCATGTGGTAATGTTCTTTTCTGATGCACCATTTCTCTGATGCTCTACTATATTAAAGAAAAAATAAAAGAATATAAATTTGCTTTTGCTTAATGTAAGTCATAAACATGCTCTTATGAGAAATGAGTTTATGTTTTTAAAAAGACAGGTTATAATATGGATGTGCATCCAAATGTTTAATTTGTCAAGTCTGTTCCTTTACCCTTTCTCGTGCAAATTGTATTTCCATTTCTTTGTTTCAAAAGCACCAGCCAAAAAAAAATTTTAAAAAGAAAACCTATGTCATGTTTGCGAGCCATTAGAATGCTACTGACTGGATCACTGTTCAATTGTAAACACTTCAGTTCATTTTGAGTCAAATGAACTTCTTGATTGTCTGCTGTTTTGGGTTTGTGGGGAGCACCAAGAGGCAAATTCTCTGAAAATTTAACAGTTCCTGGCTTAGTGGGGTTGAGAATACTTAAGCATTACATCAGTGTTCAAAGCCCTTTGGGGTGTGGAATATGGCAATGCCGTTGCAGCCGAGAGTGCACCTGTGATGGCTCTGGTAGAGCTGGCGGAATCCCTCCCTCGCTGCTATTACAACTTCTGCCCAGCCTGACCACAGGCCAAGGCGGCTGCTGTTTTACGGCGTCAGGGCCCCTGGGCCCAGCTCCGAGGCCCAGGTCTCCCTGGCTGCTCAGGGCTAAAACGTCTGACCCTCATGTTTTCGAAAGAGTGTTGGAATCTTATGTGAATTCCACTTTGATGAAAAGACGTGACTTGAAACAAAGTATGGTTTTTACGTGTCTTTGTGCCATCTAACATTCTTTCTGGGCAATGGAGAGCTACAAAGAGGGGAAAAACATTAATTGTCACGTTTGTATCACCAACAGCAGCCTACACAATAGACCTTCCTAAGACCTCAGTAAGTGCAGAATCAGTGGAAAGCACCAGTGATTATGCAGTGGACACCTTTTCCCCACTGGGGTACTGCTTCCTATATAGGTAGACATTCTTCTCTTATTCTGTCCCCAAAAAGCTGTGACAATTCACAAAGTTATCAACAACAACGGCAAATGTTCCACTCAATACTCTGATCAAATAACAGTTTTCCTCAATTAAAGAGAATATTTGAGTAGGTATTTTTTTCCCATTCTTCCTCAATAATAAATTTTGAATTTTCAAAAATGGTATAGAAAACTGATTTAAAATTTTTGCTTATATCTAAAATTAAAATCAAATCAAATCAACAAACATAAAATGAAGGTTTTTTAATATTTCAACAAATCTTATTCCAGCCAGTCTTTTATAGTGGAGAGGTAATGGGTTTTTTTGTTTTGTTTTGTTTTGTTTTGTTTTGTTTTAATTAAAGGATAAGGGAAGAACTGAAGGAAAATATTTCTTGAGGGCCCTTTTATTTTTCATAATCCTATTTTATTAGGATTTTTCATAATCCTAAATAGTTTAATGGTTACTTATTTTAATTTGATTATTTGAGATTTGTTCTGTATCAACATTCTTGGGTCCATTTTATTTTTCTTTAATTTAAATATATGTAAAGCTAAATTACTTGCCTTTTAAAGTTTCAGCATATTCAGCAACAGTACTCAAGCTATTTAAAACTGACCAAATAACTTTTCACTATTTCATTATGTTTGCTGAATTTATTTCTTTAACTTTTTTTCTGTCTCTTTGTGTTTATTTTATTTTAGAAAATGAATTTAGGAGTCTATACATGGAATTCCTAATAATCCAGCTCATCATGGGGTAGATTGAAATTCAACCAATGTCTTACTTCGGGTTTATTTTACAAAATAAGTGGAATTCACTGGTAATCTTCAGAGTGTTTCTCTATACTGTTAATCAGCTAAACATAACCATCAATTATAAATGCAAATTTTCAGGGTGAAATTGAGTGTTCAGATGCTCTAATGTAGCTTTTATTGGTTGTACATTGCCAGATCTACACAACAAAAAATAAAGTGTCAGGTCAATATTTATTTTTGAATTGGTGCTCTACAGACAGCTAGTATGGGGGTAATTCAGGTCAAGACAGAAGAAAATGAGTGTTACACATGCAATAAGAATTGTTTTTTTTATTTGCTCATTTCTGCATGAATTATCTGGATTACGTCAACTGTGTAGACGTCTGTCTAAGAGCAGGATCTGGGAAGTTTATTCAAATGCTGACATTTTTAGAGAGTATTCATATGAAGAGAGTACAGAAATCAGGAAAACAAATTTTCATATGTGAGGAAGTGGAAAAATCATGGAAATTTTAGATTATTTTTCATATAGCCATTCTTGTCCATAATTTTCTGATTATAGTATAGCTAATTAACCACTTTCCTATCAAAATTTTATAAAGAAAAATAGGCAGATTTGTACTAAGCCGTATTTTTTGCTTTTTATTCAACATCTCTAGAATAAGAATCATTTGTAAGCTTTACCAGCAGTATACCATAGTGACAGGCTTCCAAACAAGGAGAAATAATTTATTAGCTTACAATGTTTTTCCAGCTTCCCCCTCCACCCCACCTCAAGGTGGTGTATAGGTTGTGCAATGAATAAATTAAGTATATTTCTGCCTTTTGCTTGGCATAAATCATTTCTTCTCCAGGACCAAAGAGTGAGTGACTGTTTGCAAGACTATATTCAGTTAAATAAGCTTTGTAATCAAGTAAGAGTGGGGAATTCACTCTATTATTTTTTGCAAAGTATTTATTTGCAAGATAGCTGTTATGATTAAAATAAAACTTTCTATTATAAGAAAACATGTCACCATAAAAGCAACAAGAGCATTAATCCATGTAAAATCAAATTGGTGTACTGAGTTTTAACTTAATATAAAGATTTTTTTCCCCTTTGGCTATAATTACAGCTTTTACACAAAACATAACATCCATAATGTTATTTCTGTTATAATTATTGCAGCTAATGATATCACAACTTGCAAGGAAGACTTGCTTCACAAAGATACTTATGCACATAAAGAATGTCTCTCATTTCATAGTATGCTCTTTCATGTATTCCCAAGGAGACTGATTCCAACTGAAGAAGATATTTTAAAGTGGAACCATTGAGTAAATGTTTTAAGGGAAGACGCTTAAAACACTAGTCATTGATGCATATTTATGTATTACATTTTATAGTCATTTTACATCTTAATAAGCTAAAACAAATGACATGTTTTCCTTTAACAGATATTTTAGGAAAAATGAAGGTTTAGGCTCATTCATAGCTTCTTTCACAAGGCATTACATTAGATTTTTGATTCAGAGCAACAGATGTGAACAATGCATTGTTCCACTGAGCAAAAATTTTACAAAAGGATTCTAGAATTCACTTTTATTCACCAATACTCTATCTTAGTTAAATGGGAAACAGAATGACTCTCGAAAGTAGATGCTTCCCAAAGAATGAGTAATGATTGGAAAGAATAAAAAGGGACTGACTTAAGCTAATTTAGAAGTTAAGATACGAACATAAATTTGAAGATATGCCACCATTAAAAATGATGTTTTAGATGAAAAGTTTATGAACACAGGAAAGTGCCCATGGTATATTTTTACCTAGACAAAGAAAGTAAAAAGAAAGCAGTATGTACATTGTAATAGAACTTTTCTATGATTCCACAGACTTACATAAATAAATCTGGAAGGAGATCCAAATATTTTAACAGCATTGATTTATCATATTTAAGTTTATCATTTTCATGCTATATTTTACAGTTATTATATAACTAATCTCAGTAATAGGAAGATTTTCAAAATTACCAATACTTAATAACAGAAATCACTTAATTTCGGAGTAATGTATCAATTCATTGAGTCATTGATTTATTTTTTTCTGCAAATATGCATGTGCCAGTTGCTATTCCAGGTAGCAGAGGAATAGCAATGAAATAAACAGGCATTGGCCACACCTTAGTGGAGCTTCAAATCAAGTTCTGGTGTCTAATTTTGTAGATTCCACTCTTGAAATTTCATCTGGCATTATATAAGAAACAATATTATCATTACTGGTGTAATGGTAGTGCATAGTGTCCTTGAGACCCAAATAGTGTTAAGGGAAGAGTGCATGTGTGTGTGTGTGTATGTGTGTGTGTGTGTTTGATGAGATCTTAAAGAAGAACATCAGAGCTGTAATAAAGAAATGCATAGGGAGAATTCAAAGATTTAGAAGCTTTAAAAACGTAAACTGATGTTGAAATATTCTTTCAGAATCCCTGAGGAGAAAGACTTAATCTTGAGAAATGACTTGATAAGAGATGGCTTGAAAATATAGAAAAAATATTTATAGGTTTTTATACTTAGTTTCTTTATTTGCCAACCTAAGATAATAGTACTCCTTCGCAGAGATTTTAGGAAAAAGTATGAGAATGCTTCCAGAGTAGCTTTAGGTATTTTAAGGTGACTAAATAAGGAAAGTACATTGTGGTATAAGTGCTTTACAAATAAGGAAGTTGGTGAGTTCATTTTTTTTCTTGCAAATGATTTAACTACATTGATTGACATTTCAGTCAAATTTCAGATAAAGGGTATAAGGAGCTGAATTTCTGAAAAGCGTGTGGTTTTTAAGTTCTGTACTGAAATTTCTCCCATTCAGAGTCTTCTGGAAGTTTCCCTTGGATAATGCAGGAACCTGCTGTGCTGAAGGCATAAGGGGCCTCGAATGACAATGAGAGTCATCTTGGGTAGAACCAGAGGACAACTGGCCTGAAGCACACTACCTTCAAACCAGGGGTCTGCTGCTTCAAGCTGTAATCTAACTGGAATACGCAGTCTTGTAGAGTTTGGAAAAGAGGACTAGTTTAGAATTTTGTCTGTGGTGGTTTTTCCTCCCCAGTTTGGAGAACAGGTATGCTGCACACTTAGTAAATATTTTACAGCTTGTAATAAATAATACAGCACACCTTAGACTAAGGCAGCCTTACAGACAGGTACAAAGAACTTAACAGGTCACAATTTTGTTTCCTTTTTTCCTCTAGAACCATCAGGTTGGTTGCATTTGAATTTAAGAGAAAGAGAAGGAAAATGTCATTATTGCTGGGAGGAGGAGACAAGTGAAAAATAGGAACTATCTTAGCATTGTGGGAACGACCCTTACTCTCCTGGATGGCGTGTGCATATCAGCTTTTTGTCATTTTTCTTTAGTGAGAAGTACGAGTGTCATTCCTTTTGACTCTCATATTTCTATCTTCAGAATATTTCCTAGTTAGCATCTAGTCAAGATAAAGATTTGATGCACTCACATTGAGTTCTAACCTAAAGTATCATTTAGCATCTGAACCTCAACATTTATGAGGTATATAAACACACAAAGCAAACTTTTGTTTAAAACTACAAACTTTTCGATGATGTTCTTGCGAATGGCAGTACAAATCTCAAATTTTCATATCTCAATGGAAATATTTATTCTCTCCCTATATATATTCTCCCTTCCCTTTTCCATATCTAATTCACTTCACACACACACAAAAACATGATTTGGGTACATAAGAAAAATGGTCCAATTGATTATTTGTTCAATGTCTTTAAATGGTAGAATTTCTTCTCAGATCCTCTGACTTGGGTACTCTATCCTTTATTAAAATACTATCCAAACGAGTCACTTCAGTAGAAATGAAGGATCTGTTTGTATGCAGTATATGTCAAACAAAAGGCACATCACATATAGCACAAAATACAGTTTAACATTAACGTAGCAGCACTTCTTATATTATGCATATATATCTCTGAGCCTGCGGGATTTTCTCTTTCAATCTTAATATGGTAAGTTCAGTGAACTCTAAATGTAAAGGAAAAAAGTCTCTAACAGACTGTTCAAACTATTCCTGTTATCTATTTTAACCAGAACCAAGGATCTTCTGCTGACCTGCATCCTTAAGGTAACTTACTCTCCTTGCACTTCAGTCTACCTCTGAAGAATATAGGTGCGGTGTCAGAACTAAGAAATGAAATCCCAATTAGAGCTGAATCCCATGCATCATTTCCATGCGGCCCTAAAGGGGAAGTAGAGAAGTCACTTCTACTTTTGTCAGAGCTCTTCAGCTTCTCTTTTAGTTAAGAGCCGGAAAGAAATACTAAAATTAAGAGAGAGAATCAGTAGGATAAATAGGCTGCAAAAATTTCTCCTGAGTATACAGTATTTCACCTCTCATATTGTAGCCTTTAAATCATTTAAAATAATAGGTTTCCTCTTGACTATATGTAAATTAAATATCTCATTAAGCAGTAATAATTCAATATTATGACTGTTCTCTTTCTTACAAAAAAAAAGACAGTTTTCTCAATTGTTAACATTTATGTTCTATTTGAACATGCTGCCATACTTGTAGTGATTCTCCTTGTCTTGGAAAAAAACAGTGGAGTTTCACCAGTGAGTAATAACGTAAAGGAAGAAATGGATACATTTAAAAAGATCACGCAACCAGTATAAAAATGCTGTGCTTTGAAGAGAGTTACTAATCCTAATGCCAAATGAGAGAGATTGGAAAGTTTTAATAAAAATTATGGTGAGCATCCAAAACAAAGTTTTGCTTCTGATATCACAAGGTGCGAAGCACTGGAAAAAACTCAATTCCACTTTGTAGTCTTAGGAAAAATAAAATGTGGCATGCGTGGAGGAACATATTTGGGGTCCACTGTTTGGGGTGCAGCCCCAGTCCCTCTTAGGATCCTGATTGGGTTGGAACTGGAACATGAGACCTTAGGCAGGTGAGTGGTGGGCGATGGCTCATCATACCCAAGTGGGCCGCTTGGCTTGGGAGCATTTCATGGTTCAGCAGGGAAGAATTTTGGGGTGACTGATGAGATGAGAGAATCCTAAAGCAAGGAAGAAAGAACTGAGAATTCACTTATGGGTTTTGCATCAGTATTCTTTAAGAGAAATCAGTAGAGACTGGAATTCTTTTAAAATATTTTTGGTTACAGGACCAGGAATCTCTTAGTTCTTTTAGCATTCATGTCACTAACTTCATTCCTTTTCTGCCTACGGTCAGCTAAAGCACCAGATCTTTTTTTACCTGAACTAAGAGACTTGTCTTCCATCCTATACACAAGACAGGGATTTGGGAATGGAAATACAGGGCTTTACCTTCATCCTTGCTCAATTTTCCTAGTTGGTTTCGTTTTGTTTGTTTGTTTTAGGAGGTACCGGAAATTGAACCTGGGACCTTGTATATGTGAGGCAGATGTTCAGCCACTGACCTACACCCGCTCCACTCCTAGTTGGTTTTGACAAAGTTTTTTAATCTACTCAGTTTTGTATCCTTTTTATTGTTATTGGGAAAGTAATACTCTTAATTACTTAAAGTTTAGAAAATATTGGAAAGAAAAAGGCAAAAAAAGAACCTGAAATCTCGTCACTCTGAGGTAACATTGGAAATGATAGTTTATTTCCATGTAGTCTTTTGTTTCACCTCAGTGGTAGATACAAACTTACATACCTATATGCACAGTATTATCTTCCTTTAAAAATTGTCTGATGACATTATCTTCACAAACAAGCTTTTAATCATGGCATAGCCTCCCCTCCTATTCAATCATAAAGTACGTTTTTTTAAGATTGTTAAGGGTTTTTTCGCAAAGACTATATAAAAATCAAATTCAGTTGCCCAATATTAGCTTTCTCCTAGATTTTTCTGTTGTCTAAAAATTAAACTAATGTAAATACCTGCATGTCAACCTCTGCCATGCCATTGATAATACTTTTGATCAAGACAGGGTCAAAGAGGAAATACTAAGGAAATCAACTAGAAATCTAATTCTTCTTTCTGAGTCTTACCATATAGCAATTAATGAAATCTGGGAGAATTTTTTTTT
>JAQZBX010070479.1:0-15406 GCA_029593785.1 Cabassous unicinctus
CAGTGTCTGGCAAAAGAGGAGGGCCCACTGATGGGTTCTTGTTATTGAGGACTAGCCTTATGAGTATTTGCTCTTCTAATTGAAACTTAGCCTACTGTTATGGGGTGCCTAAGGGTTACCACCTGAGAGCCTCCTTGTTGCTCAAATGTGGCCTCTCACTAAGATAATTAATCATTTAAAATAGGATGCAATGTGTGTGTTGTATAGTATTAGGTTTTTTGCCAATAAAAAAAGTATTCTAGTACCATAAATTCAACTTAAAATTTGCCTCTTATAATCACATTCTAATATGTAATTCAGTGCTGTTAATTTCTTTTACTATATTGTCCTACCATCAGTACCATCTATTACCAACACATTTCTGTTAAACCTAATATGAATTCTGTATAATTTAAGCATTAAATCTTCATTCCCTACCCTTCCCTGGCCTCTGGTAAATTGTATTCTAGTTTCTGATTCTATAAATTTGCTTATTCTAATTACTTCATATCAGTGAGATCATACTATAAAATGTGTCCTTTTGATGTATTTTGCTCAACAACGTGAATCTTCAGATTTATCTATGTTGTTGCATATATCAGAAATTCATTGGTATATATACCTCATTTTATTTTTCTATTTTTCTATTTATTGGTTAATGGACACTTGGTTGCTTCCATCTTTTGGCATTTGTGAATAATACTGCTATGAATATCATTGTGCAAGTACCAGTTTGAATCCCTGCTTTCAATTATTTGCATGCACACCTAGAAATGGGATTGCCATGTCCTATAGTAATTCTGTACTAAAATTTCTGAGGGACCACCAAATTTTCTTCCACTTGGAAGGCCACCAAGCCTTCTCAAATGGAACAGAATGGCCTTTTCAACAAATGGTGCTGGGAGAACTTGATATACATATCCAAAAGAATGAGAGAGAATCACCATCTCATGCCCCATACAAAAATTAACTCAATATGGGTCAAAGACCTAAATATAAGAACCAATAAAACCCCTAGAAGATAATGGAGGGCAGCATCTACAAGATCTTGTAATAAGAAATGGTTTCATAAACGTTATACCCAAAGCATGAGCAATTAAAGAAAAAACAGGTAAGTAGGACCTCCTCAAAGTTAAAAAAATTTGCACTTCAAAGGAATTTGTCAAGAAAGTGAAAAGGCAGCCTAATTAATAGGAAAAAAATATTTGGGAACCTCTTGTATAATAAGGGCCTAATATCCACCATATATAACAAAATCCTACATCTTTTAAATAAAAAGACAAACATCTCATTTTATAATTGGTCAAGAGAGTTGAATAAACACTTTTCCAAAGAAGAAATACAAATGGCAAAAAAGCTCATGAAAAGATGCTCAGCATCACTAGTTATAAGGGAAACACAAATCAAAACTACAATGAGATATCAACTTACACCTATTAGGCTGGCAGCTAATAAATGAATAGAGAACTACAAGTGTTGGAGAGGATGTGGAGGAAAGGAAGCACTCATTCACTGCTGGTGGGAATGTAGGATGTAGAATGGTACAGCCATTGTGGAGGACAGCTAATTATAGAAATGCCATATGATCCAGTAATCCCATTGCTGGGTATATACCCAGAAGAGTTGAAAGCAGGGACACAAACATATATATGCACACCAACGTGCATAGAGGCATTATTCACTATTGCCAATTTTTGGAAGCAACACAAGTGTCCATCAATGGATGAGTGGATAAGCAAAATGTTGCATATACATACAATGGAATATTACTCAGCTGTAGGAAGGAATGATGTACTGACACAGACAACAACATGGATGAGTCTTGAAGACCTTATTTAGAGTGAAGTAAGTCAGTTACTAAAGGAAAAATATTTCATGACCTCACTGATATGACCTAAGCCTACTGAGCAGACTCACAGAGCTAGAGTCTGGAAGATAGGTTATCAGGTGACAGAAAGGGAGTAGGGTGGGGTGAGCCTATACTCAAAAGAGTCAAAACCCATGTTTAGGTGTAAGGAGATGTTTTGGCAATGGAGGAAAGTGATAGTGATTGTGGCAGTGTGATATTATTTATGAATTCCAAAAAGAGATATAGATTATGTTTGTAAACGACTTTGTTCCTATGGGCATGGCGCCCTTTAATTGATTTAAATTCAAAGGCTTTATGTATACTTGATTGAATCAAGATTAGGGTTTTGATTTGAAAACATCATCAGGGCACACAGAGTTGAGTCCCTATCCCCTTGGTGGTCTATATAAATGGACACTCAATCAAGAAGATAGAAGGAAATACACAGAGAAAGAGAGACAGCTCCATAGACACAGCAAAGGCCCTGGGAAGAGAAATTAGCCATTTGCCTGATCGATGACAGCTAATGAGAGGAGAGCCCAGAAAGCTGAGGAGTCCTGGGAAAAAATGAGCCCTCCAGCCTAGAGCTGAGATCAGAAGAACCTGGGCCCATGGAGCCTTAAGAGGAGAGAAGAAAGCTGAACACTCACAGATGTCACCTGCCATCTTATTTCAACATTTTGCAAAACACTTTGGTGAGGAGCTGACCTTGAGTTGAACTCTTTAGCTCCTTTTAACTGTAAGGTTTTACCCCAAATACCCTTTATAAAAGCCAACAGATTTCTAGTACTATGAATCAGCACCCCTTTTGACTGACTAGTACAGTGGTGTAGTTACATGAGTGGGGTCAACAGTGTTGGAATGTGAGGGTGAGCAGTTTGGGAAGGGTTGGGATGGACTATCCATGGAATTGAGGGGAGGACTGGAGGAAGGTTATGTGAACTCTGAGGATTTGTAGGTCTGTTGTTGAAAATACAATAATGAGAATGCTTCTTTTTGGCAAATATGGCAGTGGAGGGTCACTGGTGAAGGGCATTGTTTGTGGGGGAATATGTGGGAAATGGTGCACCTGAGGCATGCTTCCGTGGAATATGAATGTGTTCATCTTGTCATAGTGTGTTTTATCTGTGGGTGGAGACCCATACAATAAACAAGAAAATATTAAACTCTTATCCTGGGGAGTCCTGCTGTGTTCTCAATTAGAGGGTCAAGAACATCTCCAGTATGTAGGCAGTCACCTAAAAAAAGAAAACAGACCAGTATGTCAAGCCCTTAATATTAATGCCTGTAACTATGAACCTTATTCTTTAAAAATGAAACTTAGTGGTTGCCATAGATTCCAAGGGGAGGGGAAAGGAAGAATGGGTGGAACATTGGGCATCTTTGGTGCATTGGAGTTGTTCTGCATGAACTTGCAATGGTGTATAAAGCCATTATACATTTTGTGAGAACCTATAAAAGTATATGGTGCAAAAGGTAAACCATAATGTAAATGACTGGCCATGGCTAGGAGCAATGCGTCAATATTTGTTCATCAGCTGTAACAAATGTACCATACTCATGTTGGATGTTATCGGTAGAAGAGTAAGTGTGTGGCAGGGAGTGTGGTGTATGGGTATGTCCTGTATTTTCTATGTGACTTTTCTGTAACCTAAAGCTTCTCAAAATAAAGTGAGGCAAAAAAGACAGTGGGGCTGTGATACGGGGATATGTGGGGAGGTGTGTACCTGGGACCTGCCTCTATGGCAAATGAATATGCTCAAGTGGTCATGGGGCACTGTCTTGGTGGGTGGAGACCCATACAATAACCAAAAGAATATTGAATTCTCAACCTAACAATCCTGCTACATTCTCTAAAAGAACAGCAAGAATCCCTTGAGTAAATGGGCAGTGCCTAGTGAAGGAAGTCAGACCAGTATGCCATGCCCTTTATATTGATGGTTGGACTTATGAATCTTGTTCTTGTGAAACTGAAACTTGTCCTAGTATAATATATTGCCTAAGAGTTACCTCATGAAAGCCTCCTTTTCTTCAAATGTGGCCTCACTCTAAGCCAAAATCACCAAATAAATGCACTACATTCCACCCAGCATGGGACATGTCACCCGGGGATGAGCTTCCCTGGCACTGAGGTATTATTACCAAGCACCAACTAGTGATTCATTTGGAAAAACACCTTGACTAAAGGGGGAAATGCTAAATACAAATGAGTTTTTATGGCTAAGAGATTTCAAGGTGAGTTGGGAGATCATTCCAGAGGTTATGCTTATGCATGTCTCAGCAAGATCTCATTGACTGCCACAGAAACAGTGCCTCAAACAACAGGGCTCCTGAGGGCTCTACAAGCATCTAGACACTATAGGCAGGGCAGACAATGTCAGGAATTTGACACGCTGACAGTGGGCCTTACTTTGTAATATATGATCCCCAATGTAACAGAGTTAGACTCATTTATAATTTCCCTAAACATGGCTCTTCTGCCCCTTTTATTTGAACTTATAATTAGCACTATACTCATTTAATATATGTCCCAGATTTAAATCTTCAGTCTGTTCATATGTCAGTTGAGCCATGAATCTCAGCAGAGCTGCAACACCTACTCTCATGTTCTTTGGACTCACCCAGGACAACTAACAAAAGGATGATGATGGAAAATGCCCATTTCAAACAAACAAAGAGAATCTATAACTGCAAGCAAGGCAGTTACATCCATCTGCCCCATCGGATCTAAGTCCCCTCTCAATCAGAAACAGAGTGGGTATCACCATCCCCAAATCTTCAAGAGTGAAAAATGAGCAAACATAAAGGGGAAACGCAGCTATGGACTAAAGTAGACATATTATTATTCTAGCAATGCAAGATCTTCTATCATTGATATAAAAGCAGAGGCCACCAGAGGGTCTTAAGGGAGGGAGCAGGAAGAATAGGTGTAACATGGAGCATTTTTTGTGACATTGGTATCATTCTGCATGATATTGCAATGATGGATACAACCCATTATACATTTTATCAAAATCTATTAAACTGTGCAGTGGAAACTCTAAACTATAATGTAAATTATAGACCATGGTTAGTAACAATGCTTCAATATGTGTTCGTAAATTGTAATAAATGTATCACACTAATGAAAGATGTTGTTAAGGTGGGAAAGTGTGGAAGAGGGAAAGGGTATAATCCAAAACTCCTTTAAAAATAAATAATAAAAAAGGAAAAAAAGTAGTAGCCATGCTAGTGGGTATGAAATCATATGTCATTGTGATTTTGATTTGACTTTTCCTAATAGCTTTTTGGCTATTTGTTAATATTCTTTGGAGAATTGGCTATCTAACTCTTATCAAATACTCAATTTCCAACTATTTTCTCCCATTAAGTATTTTGTGTTTTTCAGTTTCATGATAAAGTCCTTTGATGCACACATTTTTAAATTTTTGATGAGGTCTCATTTATACATTTTTTATTTTGTTACTTCTGCTTTGTGTGTAAGTCTGAATAAACCACTACCTCACACTACTGATGAAGTTTCCCTATGTTTTTTTCTAGGAGTTTTACAATTCCGACTCTTATATATTTTGAGGTGATTTTTGTATATAGTATGGGGTAGTGAATCCCCCTTCATTCCTCTGCATAGGGACATCTACTTTTTCCAAAACCATTTGTTGAATTAGCCAAGGCCCATTTCCTCAAGTTTAAAACAGGCATTGCAATAAATTGCATGTACAAATAATCAAAGGAGTAAGATACAATGCAAAATTTTGGGAGATTAAGGAAGACAGTGAACCTGATCTTGGTGCTTCGGAGATAATATTTCAAAGATGACAAGATTTTATATGGAACATTAAAGGAAAGTTTGGGTATGTGTGCATCTGTGTACCTGTATATTTGAAAAAGCTTATCAATTATCAGCAGTGCTGAAAGATGTGATGAGGTCAGAGCAAAAAATTATGGAAAAGATGCCATGCACTGGTCTAGTTCTTGAAGAGCAATGAAAAGAAGAAATATCTGCTTCCTCGGACTTACCAAGACTATGTTCTGACAATGGAAATGTTCTATAATGTGTGCTGTCTGATACAGTAGTCAATAGCCATATGTGGCTATTGCAGACTTGAAATGTGGCTAGTGTGATTGAGAACTTACTTTTCTCTTATTTAATTTTAATTGAATTTAATTAATTCATATTTAAATTTCAATAACCACATTTATTACATAACCTTGTGGATACTTACATTTAAGGAAGGAGGACCCTTTGTTATTTCTCAAAATATAATTAGTACTACAAAGAAACAGCACATGGCATTCTAGAAACATGTTAAGTTTGAGATAATCAGAGTTTCAGAGAAGAATTCTTTATAATAAATACAATTATAGTAGGTGAAAGGTGAGCAAAAGTGAAAGGAGGTGCCTAAGAAACTACCTTTATTTGGCTGAAGGCATATGTGAATTCCTGAGGGTGAAAAGAAAATGTTATTTTAAAGAACCTTATTTTAAAAAACCTCAAAAAAACATGTAAAAATAAACAACAAGTAAACAGCAAAGGAATGTGAAGGGAGAATGCTCTGAAATAAGTCTGAAAAGGTAAGAGGAGATCAAATCTTAACAGAGCCTTTGCCTATTTTGATTAGATACTTTATATTGAGGGAAGTGATAAGCCATGTTTTCCTTTTTGAAAAGTGAGGGTATAATATTTCCATTTGTAATGCATCAGTCTGGATGCCATACGAGTTAAAATGGTTCAGAGTTCAAGAAAGTTGTTTCTAAGTTTGATTTTATTTTGTCTTCATACTGAGGTGAAGATAATCCCTTGGATATTAGTTTCTTAGATCAAGGCTGTATTTCAGTAGACTCTGCTCTGTTTCCATCTGAAAGATTGCAACTGGACCTTATTGGAAAGAATTCTAGACCAGAAATATTACTAACAGAGGATAACACATCATTGGTGCCCTTGGTAACTTACTGCCCAAACTCATAATTTGTCTCTGGACTAATGATGTTAGGATAATTGGTAAATTATTTGTTATGGAGCTATGAGCTCAGTCGCCACTGTGCATAGAATCCAATACAGTGACATTAGCATTTTGAGAAAAGAAAGCCTTTAGATATGAGGTTGACCTTAAGGAGAGAGGTGTTAAGCTCAAATCTGTCTCCTCGATCTGAGAATTGGAGTTTTTATGGGATGAGAACAAGGAAGGTGGGGACAGTGATGGCGATTTGGGTTAGCATATTCCGATTGGTTGTTTATAGAATTATTCATGTATTGTAGAAATATGCTGGCAGATCAGATCTTCCATATTGAAGGACCTCTCACCTTTTATTTGCTTTTGATGTCAGCTCATCTCATGATCTTTTGTTCCAAAAAGGAAGATTTCTTA
This sequence comes from Cabassous unicinctus, assembly GCA_029593785.1. Taxonomy (NCBI): domain Eukaryota; kingdom Metazoa; phylum Chordata; class Mammalia; order Cingulata; family Chlamyphoridae; genus Cabassous; species Cabassous unicinctus. The sequence continues at coordinate 7,195 of JAQZBX010070479.1, forward strand.
CTGTCTGAGGGGTTAACTAGGGATAAGAATTCGTGTTTCTGCCCATGTTCTGGTTAATAACCTGTGGACAGTTTGATTGCCTGTAAAACAACTCAGGAAAGATAAGGTTCCAAGAACAGAGGACATTCCTACTAACTGGTTTTGGCTGCCCATCGTTTCACTTTGAGAATGCAACAAAATTCAATCCATATCTCACATAAACAATAATACATTCAGGATGGGTTAAAGAAGGTTCTAAATGTAAAAAGAAAAACCATAAAGATATAAATTAAGGCTAATATTTATATAGCTATGAGTTCTGCTGGGAAGGCCTTTCTAAAGAGAACACGCTACCAAGAATTAAGATTGCAAAACCATTTTGAGATAAACCACATTGTAAAAGCAATAAAATATTAGGATAGGCTCTGAAAACATGTTGCAACAGATAAGACACACCAAGTGTCTATATTTCTAGAACAAGATTGTCACCTACTAATAAACAAGAAGACAACCCAGTGGAAAATGAACAAAGGTTATTCACATATAAGAAATACAATAATTAAAAAGATGTTTAATTGCAATATTAAATGAATGATATGACCATGTAAAAAGAGATATCTGTAATACATTAAACACTTACTGTACTTAATTAATGTGCTAAGCACTTTTACATAGTATTCCATTAAATCTTTACAACAACCTATGAGTTAGGCAATTAGTTTTCCTATGTTGCACATGGGGAAACTGATGTTCTGAAAGTCTAAAAATGTTTTGCAAGTTTACAAAGACATTGACCCTCTTTAACTTCATAACTGATCACTAAGTTCTAGGGCCTTTATCATTAAATAAATTGTAGTATAATTATCTCTCTGAATACACACTTTTAAAATGACTGATATCATTCTGTGGTGATTAGAATGTGACAAAAAGGACTCGTTTTTTTTTTTGGTAGAATGGGTATTTTTAAGTGTCTCTCAAAATGTAAAACTCACATTTATGTTATACCAATACCTGCACATATACAAATGAATGCATAGGGATTCATTATAGCATTGTAACGAATTTCCTAACTCTTAATCAACATGTTAATTTCTCAGTTATATACAGGTCTCCTCTGATGTATTTTGAAATGCTAAAAAAGAATGAGTTATATCTAGATAACTTGGCAAAAGATAATATCCATTGCATACTAACTGAAAAAAAGAAAATTGCAGAACATTTTATGTGGTATAATCTCATTAGTGTTAAAGAAAAAAAATCTCCAAATATGTGAATAAAATAAAAAAATATCTTGTAGAACATATGATAAATGCTCAATATTAGTTGACTTGAAGATTGGAGTGAAAATGGAGAATAGGTGGAAAAGTAAGGGCCATTCCATTTGTCAATCCATACCACTGAGACACTTGATTCTTATAACACTAAGCATGCATTATATTTAAAATTGAAAAAAAAAAAACTTTAAAAAGTTGAGTTTCAAGTTGTTTTCTGATTTTAAAGATATTAAAAAGTTTTATTTATTCATTCATTGTGTTTTGTGCTGGTTGAAATGCATAAATGAATAAAACATGGGTACTATTCTCAAAGAAGTGATCCTATGGTATATTTTAGCCCTGGATTTAACCATCCCCAAAGGAATTGAGAATAAATTATCTCCGGAGTGTAAACTGAGTACCATGTGCATGTTACGGAAATGAAGAACAGTCAAAAGGAAACCAATTTATGACATAAGTTGATTGGTACACTTCTCCTTTTATCTTGTTACATAGCTTAGTTTTCCAGAAAAATATAGGTCATGACATCACTCACATCTTTTGAATTTATCTCTGTTTATACCTTTCCCTTCTTGGCTCCAGCCTCTGGAGAATTTATTCAGTGACCTGAGAGGGCAAAATTGCTTCATCTTTGTGTACTGTTGAATCTACATTTTATGAAAGAAAGTTTTGAATTGTTTTACCTTCTAGCTTCTTACTCTCAAAGCAGCAATCCATGGAAATTTACCTTAAACACTCTCGATTAAAATAAATAGCTTATCCATTTTCACCCCACTGGCCCCGTTTTAGCAGGTTCTGTGTCCATTAAAAAATGTATAGGGGAGGAAGATAATTAGTAGTAATACTTTGACGATGCTCTTTCATGATTTGTTAACAAATGTTTCACAACGATGCAGTATATTTGTATATGTGTGTGGTGGGTGATGTGTGGGTGCCCTGTATGATGCTATGCATGTTTGTTTTGTAAGATCACAATGTTTACTGAACACTTACAGTTTATGTATGTTCATGTATGAATGGTATACTTCAATAAAATGTTTAAAAATAAAAAAATAAGTAGCTTATTATTGGTGTTCAGGTTCAGAACAATTTTTTTCTTTATGAGAAAAGGTAAAAGAGAGATATTTTTTTCTAAATGAGGATGTTAGGAAAGTTAGATAAAATTTATCCTGTGTCTTTTCTATGTGAGAGGCTTTTATATGATGGAGGCAGAGGTGTATTAATGACAAAAAGAGCCTCGTGAATTATAGTATGAATGCATTGCTTTGCATCTCATTTTTTTAAAGTAAATTAAGAAAAATCAAAGCTTATATTTCTAACTGGAATCATCAGACATTTAAGGCAATGAGTGTGTATCATGTTTGATGATAAACATATTTGTTTATTTTGTTGAAACTAATCCCCAAATTATCACTTAAAATATTTAGTTTTATTAATTTTTAAATGTAATATGTCTCAGCCTTTGTTAAAAACACAAAAACAAGTTCTGCTTATTGATCTGCCAGATTTTGCTGATATATAAAGACAAGGAATGCTAAAGGAAGAGATTGGCTAATGCTAGGAAAATTCAAAGAAGCAAGAAAGACAAAAAGGGCATAATGCCAGCTTTGCTACTTATTGCCTGTCAGTAAGACTCTGTTGAGTCTAGATAGTGAAGAGCATCTTTCTACATTTCCATTTCTCAATGCCTGCTGACTTGCTCAATTCATGCTATAAAAAGAGAGTAATGCAAATAGTATTGAGAACTTGTAAAACAGCCGTAATTCTTGTTGGGAAAAATAGACAACAAAACATAAAATTATAGATCCTACATTTTTAACAATATCTAGTTTGTAGAAACTAAATCCTAGAGAATTTTTTCTTTGTTCTAATCATTTAGTCTTTTAGAAAGGATACTAAATTATATTTTCACATCAAAAACTACTTTATTAGTTTCTTCTTGTCCTCAGGCAAGTTAATGAATTAAAAGAAAAAAGTGAGTACAGTAAAAAAAATTGTCAATGCAAAAATTGTTAATTCAAATAAGAAAAAAAATTGACATAAATGAATCAATATGTTGTAGAAAGATATTAATAATATTGCTCTATTTATGTGAATATTGATTCATCTCTGCCCTCTGTTCCTTTCCCACAAATAAAGACATTAGATCATTCTTGTCCTATAATTCTGTGATTTCTATTATTTATAATTAAAAGGAAATATATTAAGAAAATAATAATATCATTATCATAATGATAGCTACATAAGTATAATGATGGCTGCTACAAAGTTCATCAATTTCCAACAAAGCCCTATGTCCCTAGCCTCCATCATGTTTTGTTGCCTTAGCATCCATTTTGCCAGGGCATATAAGCCTCTGCTCTAGGTGTTAACCCATTTCTAAGCCCTGGCCTCAGTGTACATCAGTTAACTCACCCAAATATTTTCACCCACATACCCCACTCCACATACGCACTTCCTTAGGACCCACAGCTGGTCCCAAATAATAAGCTGCCCATCCTCCCCAACCTCTAGCCCCTAATCCCTTTCCCCTTTCACTGCTTTAAACTACCTTATCCTTGACTCCTATGGGAAACCTATTAACTGCCACCCTTGACCACAATAAAGGAATGCACAAGCCCATGGGTCCTTCTCCGCCTGCTTATGTGCTCCCCACCTGCTTCCCATGTCCCCTCATGGTACTCCTCTCCCTCTCCAGAACTGTAATGAATAAACTATATTCTTTCATGCATTATTGTTTTTAGCATACCAGACAGCCACCCCAACCCAGATGTAAAGTCCTACTTAATCAATTTGAAACACCTATATGATAATAAAGTTTCTTAAGAGCACCGGAATTAATATCCAAAATTAGATATTTCAGTCTTATAAACACACACTTTTGGAAACTAGAAAACAATGTCTTAATACATAAACTACAGACATAATTCATATATATTTGTGTGTAAGCCTATAATTCAAAGATGTATTGCAAATGTAGTAAATTAAGTTATTTGTCAAAGTTATATGTACAGTCACCTATATGATGACTTCAATATTACATCTATGAATCCGTGTTTCCCTTTCAATAGAAGATGTGTTTAATTTTGCTGCCTTAATAGGAGTGAGAAATATTAGAAAAATGCATAAAGGATTAAAAGGTCATTGCTTCATTTCACTAGTGTTATTAATACCTATATTCAAATCTCTAATTCCTTACCATCCACTTATTATTTTTCTTTTGCTTTTCACCCTTAGATTTTGCTGAAAGAGAAAGAAAATCAGCATGACAAACCACACCATGATTACAGAGTAGTTTGTACTCTTGAGCCTATCAGACAACCCAGAACTTTTGGTTGTGATGTTTATCTTTTTATTTATGACATATATTAAGAGCTCTGGAAACCTGATAATAATCATATTCAACAGGATGGACTCTTGTCTAAAGACTCCTATGTATTACTTGCTCCAGAATTTCTACTTCTTATAAATTACATTCACCAGTTTCAATCCCCCGATTTGTGGAGCACTCATTAGTAAAGTCAATACATTTCTTACAACAATTGTTTAGTTCAATTGTTTTTCTTTATCTATGTGAGCGTGTCTGAATTTTTTTTTAACAGCATGTATTACGATGTAAGCTTCTGCATTAGACCACACTCACTAGCAAGAAATTTGTTAATTCACTCATCTTTCTTCTGTCTTTGTGCTGTCTTCCATAAACATAGCAAGAGTAACACAAAGAGGCAACTGAAAAATGAGAAACTGCGTGGAAGTAAGAGAGTTTATCCTGCTTGGATTGTCAGATGACCCAAAGCTTAAGGTTGTGATTTTTGTCTTTCTGCTCAGCATCACTGGGAACCTGACCATTATCACCCTTCCTCTGGTAGATGCCCACCTCCAGACTCCCATGTATTTCTTCCTTAGGAATTTCTCCTTATTAGAAGTTTCCTTCACAACTGTCAGCATACTTAAATTCCTGGACACAATTATAACAGGGGATAAAAACATTTACTTTAATGATTACTTGATTAAGTTATTGTTTTTCACTCTCTAGGGGGACTCCAAATTTTACCTTCTGACGGCCATGTCTTATGAGCGTTATATTGCCTTCTGCAAACCCCCGTATTATGTGACCATCATGAATCGTAGAGTCTTTACTTTACTTGTCTTCTCTTCAGGGCTGACTTCATTATTATTCATACACATGGCACTCATGTTGCTCTTAAAGCTTGTTTGCTGTAGTTCTAATATTATTGACCATTTTAACTGTGATTATTTTCCCTTGCTGCCACTTTCTTGTTCAAACATGTGATTCCTAGAGATAATGGGCTTTTCCTATGTTGTGTTTACTCTAATGTTCACTTTGGCATTGGTAATTCTGTCCCACATATACATCATCAGAACAATTTTGAGGGTTCCTTCTACTAGGCAGACGACAAAGGTCTTTTCCATGTGTTCTTCCCACATGATTCTCATATCCATCTCTTATGGCAGCTGTGTTTTCATGTACATTAAACTCTCAGCAGAAGACAGGGTGTCTCTCAGCAAAGGAGTAGCTGTGCTAAGCACTTCAGTAACCCCCATGCTGAAACCCTTCATTTACAGCCTATGGAACCAACAGGTGAGGCAAGCCTTTGTGGACATGACCAGGAGTAACATATTTTTCACAAGGAAGTGAAAAGATATGGTATAAAGAATTAGAGGCATAATACTGATGAATTAAGAATAAACATAAATTTTTAGTAGCCTTTTCAAAATGGCTTTTTCAAATCAAAAGGCTTTTCAAATCGAAATGGCTTTATCCACTCTAATTTGATTTTTTCCTAACAATTTACAAGCATGTGTCTTAATATATTTCCCAGTGCTTTCAAAATATTTTTCTTATGTCTTTTCAACTCTCCCTTCTTTATAACAATAGTGTTAATCACAACTTCTTCAAAAATAATTATTTTGAAGAGTAAAATTGTGTTTTTTTATCATTAAAAAAAAAGTTTAAAAGATACTTAGATTACATAAATGTTACACAAAAAATATCGGGATTCCCATACGCCCTGCCTCCCACACCTCCCACAACCTCTCCCATAAATATCCTCCATAAAATTGTTTTTTGAATTTTGTTTAGGAATAAAATGATTCCCAGAACTGTAGAAACTGCTTACCTATATTAACATGATATATCACTTACTATATCAAACAAATGCAATTTTGTGATTCATTTATTTTCTACAAAAATTCTCTTTTCTATCTTGCAGTTGTTCTAGGAAATATGTGAGAAAGTACCATACAATTTAAAGGAAAAAATGTAAATATATTCATCTGTAACTTAAATAATTCATTTGCAATACTTACCTTAAGGAGATTTGACCATATATTTATCTCTTAATAAAAGCATAGACCATTAATAGTATGTACTCCTTTAGTATAGACCATTATCAGTATATATTTCATTAGATACAGGTAATAAAGACATCTCCATATTACCTAATCCCATAAAATCTTAATAGATAGGTAGGTAGGTAGATTAGGTGATAGAGAGAGATAGAGAGATAAAAAGATAGATACAGATATATTCTGGTAAAGTTACTGAAGAAATAGATATTAGACTCCTAAGATAAATTGATATTCTGTAATTGAGAAGAGGTAAGCTTTTCTCTGACTAGCAGAAGCTTAAAAAAAAAAACAATTATCTTCATTTCAAGTTTAAGGTAATTTTGAAACACGTCTTGTATGCTAAATAAAATAAATAAGGTTAAATTTCATATAAGTAAAACTTTGTAACTAAGCATAATTTTCTGCTATGTATAAAATAAGGATTTCATCTGTTAAAATGTCTTTTTAGTTACTATTATTAGACATTAATAAATGTCTAAAGCATTTAGGCAAGAAATATATATGTGTGTGTGTGTTTCAGTATCTCTAACTCCTATTTAAGAGTTTGACGTGAAGGAAATTCGATAGAAATATATATAATATGTTAATATATATTTATATATTAATTATTTATGTTTCTATGAAGTTTCATGCTGAAAAAAGAATTATATTTACTAAAAAATACTCTAAATTTCATCACCCATCTTTTAGTGATAAAAATCAGAATATAATCTACGCAGTTGTGCAAAATTCTTAATAGATTTTTACAATATCATCAATCAAGAGACTTACCACAATAAAGATTATCATAGAAGTTTGAAGGGACACACAGAATTCAATTGCTGATGAGGAGGAAAGTTTTGTTTTATTTGGAGATATCTGAATATACCTGAGAAAGAAGCATGTATGTTTACAAAATATTGAGAAATGAATTATAGATGGTATGGAAAAGAATTCTAGATTTGGGGGCACTTTTTAAAAGACAAACAGTTGAGAGAGTCCATAGAGTCTTGATAAGTATGTAGTACACTAAGTTATTTTAATTTAAAATTTTTAAAAAGTTACAAACACCCTATTCCTACCTTTCAACCTCTCCTCCTTCCTCTTCCCATCACCTGGTAAATACCATTCATGAAGATTTGCCTGTATGGTATCATCCAAGAATTTTATGATTTAGCACTTATATTTGGGTCTTTGATGAATTTTGAGTTAAATTTTGTGTGTGGATATTCAGCTTTCCTAAACGATTTGTTGAGGAGATTATTCTTTTATCTCTTTCCTTATTGCATGTACTTATCACCCTTTTTGAAAATCAGTTGGCCATATCTGTTTGGGTCTATTTTTAGACTTTCAATTCTTTCCATTGTTTAGTATGACTATCTTTATACAAGTACAACACTGTTTTGAATATTATAGCTTTGAAGGAACTTTTGAAATCAGGGTGTATGAATCCTCCAACTTTGCTCTTCTTTAGTAATATTGTTTTGGTTACTCAATGCCCAGTGCTCCATTTGATTTGGAGGATCAGCTTTACAATTTCTGCAAAAATGGCTATAGGTTTTTTTTAACAGGGCTTGCATTGAATCTGTGATCACTTTGGGCACACT
>JAQZBX010070480.1:0-15408 GCA_029593785.1 Cabassous unicinctus
CAATTTTAAAAATTTTAATCAAAAAAGGGGGATGATAATCCCCCCCTCACAGAGTTGGGGGGTGGGGGAATCAAAGGAGACAACGGAGAGGAAAGCACTAAGTTGGTGTTCCCTCAAGTGTGAGACACTGAAAATAAATCGTTTAGGGATACAAGAACGTGAGAATAAATAATTTTAAAAAAGAAAGAGAGAGGGAAGGACGAGGGGTGGGAGTGGGAAGAGGGTGAGAGGGAGAGAGAGAAAGCGTCCCTCTGAATTCAGGGACCCCAGGTTAAGAACCCTGAAAGGTGAATGGAGACTTACTCCCACTAGGGGGCGCTGGTATTTTAGAAAGAGGCATTTACTCCCGTAGCTGATTTAGAGTAAACTACCCATGACCGAGTCGCCCACACTTTTCTCTGGCGGGTCTCAGATTGGCGTCCATGCAGTTGGTCTCCCTAACAGCCCCAGACCATCTCCTCTTCCCCTTCAACCCACCTCAAACCCTCACTCACACCTGCTGACAGTGGAGGCACAACGCTTGGTATAATTGTCTAACTTACACAGAGCGCCCCCTAGGGGTGCATGGCAAACACGGTGGGTGCCGCTCTGGCTGCCCAAGCCTGGGCTCTTGGCTGTCACCATAGCCCTCCTGGCAGGGACCCACGGGAATATCGCGTGCTCGGTTTCCCGCCGAAGCTGGCTGCTCCGGCCCTGCCACCCTTCCGAATGCGGCTGGTGGGCAGTCAGGCCTCACGGGGGCGGCTCCTGATGAGAGCCAGGAAGAGCCTGCCGCAAAGTTCTCTCCTCCAGACTTGGGGGTCCCTCAGGAGACGACAAAGCTCTGCGAGTTGTCTGTACCTCGAATTGTGACACGAGGATAGTGGAAGGTGACTATTTTCTGCAGATTCCTGGGGCCTGCCTACTGTCTGTCAGAATAAGAGTGGAAATAACTTCCTTTGGGGCAGAGTTGAGGTTACGACATCCCAAGCAGAGGAAGGGGTCAGGTCCCACTGCGAACTGAACCAGCTTGGAAACCATTTGGGAGGCAGGGTACCAGGATTGTGAGAAAGCAGACTTCAGACGTCCTGAGATAGAAGCTCCAGCTTTGCCACCTACTTGCTATGTAATTTTAGGTGAGTTGTTTATCCCTCTGTGCCTCAGTTTCCTCCTCTCCAAAATGGGCATAAGAATAGCACTGACCTCATAAGGTTGCTCTGCGGGCTAAATGAGATGAGATACATAACACACTTGGAAAAGTGCCCAGCCCATCCTAAGCACCACCTGAGTTCCTGCTATTATCAATAGTTGACATCAATTTAATAAAATGAATTAAATGTTTGGCTATTCCTTCACTTCCTGCCTCCACTTACCCAAACACCCATTCTACTTTCTACCTTATCTCATGACTGTTTTTAACTGAAAAATTAGGCTTTCTTTTCCAATCTTAAGAGATTGCTCCTTTTTGCCCTCAACATGCCTTCCTCACAGAGTTGGAGAGGAAAGAGGAAAGCACTGGAGTGCTTCAGTGCCCTTCAGTGCCAACACTGTCTCACACTTCAGCCAGACCCCACTATCTCAGCTGAGGAGAGTAGTGAAGCAAGCATTGGAGGGGGAGTCTGGAGACCTGGATCTAGTCCTTTTGAGCTAGGTGGGCTGCTTCCCCTCCCTAAGCCTCCGCTAAATGCCCAGGGTCCCTTCTGCTATGACTGTGAATGTGGTTTCATCCATCTTTTTAAAATACCCCGACTTCTTATCTTTATTGTGGACTCTGACATTGAGATAGGGACTGTGGGCTCAGACCATCCTGGGTCCAAAAGCTGGCTCTGTCTTGTTCTACTGTAAGACTTCAGGAAAATTCCTTAACTTCTCTGTGCCTCACTTTCCTCCTTTTTAAACCAGGATGAGAGTACCGTATTAAATAGTGCTGCGGGAATTACAAGAATTAATCTCCAAAAAGCACTTGGAACAGGTTGGGCCCATAGTGGGTGGTCAATAAATGTTGACCATAATTGGGATTGCTAGACCACATCAAGCTGCAGTCTGACTTAGGGCATTCACCTGGGCTGTCTCTCCCTTGGAAAGGCTCTTCCTCACCCCCTCCACCGGGCTAACACCATCTCCTTTCTCAAGGTTCGATTGAAATGTCACTCCCTCAGGGATGCCGGGCCCATGCCAGCCCCTATTAAAGTCTGTCTCACGGCTCCTGTACTTCCTCGTAATGCTTATCCTACTTGCCATTACACAGCTGTTTGTGTTATTGTTGAACATCTGTCTTTCCTGCTAGGCTGTAAGCCTTATGAAAACAAGGACTGTGCCCGCCCAGTTTCCACTGTCCCCCTAGTTCTGACATACAAGAGGTGTTCAATAGGTGTGTGGGCACTAGATGAACCAGGAGGCCCACAGCTGCAGGTGCACAGAGGCCTGGGCGAGGGGCCATCTGGACTGTCATCTGAATAGCAGAAACACACAAAGTCACGGGCTTCTGACCCTCTCGTCTGGTAGTGGGAAGGCTTTTAGACCCTTCGTCTGCCCTTTTCGGGACCTGATAGTCAGGGAGGGAATTTTTGAGGCATCACAACCTGTGTTGTAGATGACCAGCTGGCCCTGAGAACTCCACTGGCAGGGGTGATGGAATGTGTACAGAAAGATGCAGCTGCCCCGCCCAGGAGAGAATCCGGTCTTGGTTTGCTAAATCAGCTGAATTCCAGGAATACCAGGGAGCGGATTGGGTCATGTCATACCTGCCTCTCAGGACAAACAAGCCAAAAGCTTCAAGGAGGTGCTATAACAGCCGAGAGAAAAAAAAAAGAAGGGCCAGAAGCATGGACCGGAAAAGCTCCATCGCAGGTGGAGGTGGGAGTAATTAATGGAGGCGGCAGAGCGAGCCCAGGCATGCCAGCTTGTCAGAATCTCATCCCAAGGAGCCCTGGTCCTGCGAGCCCCTTTCCCAGAGCAAGAATAGTTTGGAATTGACATGCCAAGCAAAGGTACAGAAGGACATTCTCAGAAGCCAGGGCTTTGGTCAGATTCCCTGGCCCCCGTATCTAAAATCAGGATTATGCCTGTGCTGATTTACTTTGCAGCTGGGTTTCGGGAAAAGTCTCAAGAAGGCCATGGGGTTGTGCCCAAGTTTAACAGGAGAGGCCCAGTCTCCCTCAGGTCTCCACTGTCTGGACAAAGAGCTCCATGAAGGGAGATGCTGAGTGGAAGAGGCCCGTTCCTCTGCCTCACCCCATAATTAGTTCGAGACAAGTCTATTTGTGTGGACTAGAGAAAAGAGAATGCCTTTTACAAGTTGAGTCCCAAGCAGACCATGTGCCAACTTTGTTAGAAATACCCAAAACAAAATTGACCCTGGACCAACAGTTCCCAATGGAGATGCCACTATTCAATAGAGAGGCATTTGGAAATCTGCAGGGAAGCGGTTTCAGCCATCAAGATAATTGGGGAAGGAGGGGTACCACTATTGAGTAGTCAGGGGGTAGAGACACCAGATATCTGTAATGCATCTATGGGACAGTTGTGCACAACGAGGTATTGTCCCTCTGCCCACACAACTTTTAAATGCCCCACTGGACTTCATGTAGATGAAAACTCATCTGTGTTCAGAGTCTAACTTTATTTTGTCTATAAACACAAAGGTATTATTTCCCCTTCATGTTTTTAACATACACTAGCACTTTCAGTAAGGCAACTACCAATCATGTACTTTGTGTAGTTCACAACCTGACCAAGAACTGTTGACCCCTTTGGAAAATCATGTTTTCCATGTTTGAATCACCAGAGTATTTGTTACTCGTTTGCTACTGTGGTCTTGGTGATTACACATATAGAACATCCAACTAGTTCATGATGTGGTCTAATGTAGCTGTGCCCTAGCATTGAAATACATGTTAGGTCACTATAAATGATTTTACTTCCTTTTCTCCTTTATGATACTATGTTGATGTAGGAGGAGGAAATGATGTGTATGTGTGAAGACTGTATCATCTTCAAATTTCATTTCAGGATGATAGGGGAGAGAGTTGCAAAATACTTGTTATAAAAAGGAGGGTGCCATGGTAAAACTCAGACACGTGCTTCACTGCCTTGGTTAGATGCCAGCCAGTCCATGAGCTCAGAAGGAACTTTTTTTTTCTTTTTTAGGTACCGGGGCTGGAGATTAGTACCCAGGACCGCATATAGGGGAAGCTGGCACTCAAACACTGAGCCACATCGGAGCTAACTTTTTGCTGAGACTTTCTTTGCAGGGATGCACTGATTTCACTGGATTGGAGAAAACTTGCACCTTTCTTCCAGTGATTGGCACTGATTGGAGAAATCTGCCACTTTATAAATGATATTGCTACATACAGTATATAAGTTCTCAACTACAGCCGGGGCACTAACGAAACTATTTGCATTATTGATCAAAGCCCAGAGCAAAGTTAACTGGGCAAGAGACCCAGGGGCCATTTTCTTTGCCTGAAGTAGTGTGCCTGCGCCACCTAGTGGGACCTGGGAAGGTAGCCGGCCTGTGAGCTAGGCTGAAGCCTTAATTTGCAGATGAATAATAAAAGTGTGAATAATGAATATAATATCAACTAACACATATAATGCTTACACCGGCCATCACTTCACATATATTAAGCTCATTTAATCCTCACAAAATCCTTATGAGGTCAGCACTGTTATTCCCATTTTTCTCACGAGGAAACTGAGGCAGGGAAAGGGTAACCACAGCAATCATCTGGCTCTTTTTTTTTTTTTTTTTTTTTTCATTTTTATTGGATAAGCAATGAGGCTGAAGGGACTAATCCAAGGTCACAAAAAGGTGACAGTAACAGAACCTATATTTGTTTTCTTATAAGAAAGGGGAGAAAACTAAAGCCAGATGTCCAAATAAAAAAGGATGAAAGGGTGTGAGTGATGTGATCATCTAAAACCTAGGAGATATTTCTGCAACTCTCAAAACCAGAAAATGAATCAATAACTAATAACTGGAAGTTGTAAATAGTTACATTCATCTACTCTTTACTATGTCCTGGCCACAGAGCCAAGCAAGCACTTTACATTTGCTTCCCTGCTAGCAACATGCCGACTTCACAGAGTGGTAAGAGTAATGGGTTAGGGAAGTGGGTGTGGCTCAGTGGATAGAGCCCCCGTTTACCATATGGGAGGCCCGGGTTCGCGTCCCGAGGCCTCCGCTGGCCTGAGCGTGCGGTAGGCTGATGCAGCAACCTCACGGCAGGAAGCGGGTGTAGCGCAATGGATAGAGCCCCCGTTTACCATATGAGAGGCCCCGGGTTCGCTTCCCGGCGCCTCCTTGTGAGAGCAGGCCGGCTTGCTCGGCTTGGTGGGCTGACCTCACAGCAAGGGGGAGATAAGCAGACACAGAAAAGACACGCAGCAAATGGACACAGAAGCACAAGCAGCAAGCGGGGATAAATAAATTAAAAATAAATAAATAAATCTTTAAAAAATAAAAAGAGTAATGGGTTAGTTATGACCCTCCGCCCATATCTAGCTGGTCTGGCGTCTGTGAATAAGTTAAAAGAAAGACATTCTCAGCCATGCCAAGACTGAAAAAACCTACCCTTTTCCAAGGGTGACTGTTAAGGCAATTTGAAACGGCCATATAGATATCAAACAAATAATTCTCAAAAAAGATAACATGCAATGGCAAATATGACTAATGGCCTGAATCCTACTTTATGCCCGCAAACCTGTGCACTCCAGGAGACTCCAGCAGCGGCTGGATCCCCGGTGCAGGTCTTGCATCTCAGGTGTTGGAACTTGGCGGGGGGTACAGGGCTAGGAGGGCTGCTCCATGCTTGTCCCAGGTGGGCGCCTGCTTCTCACCTGATGAATGTGCAGTTCCTTCAACCTCAACTTTTCTGTTTCAGGAGTGTGAATGGCACATTCCCTTCGTTTTCAGTGACGACAGTTTCTTTCTGTTTTACCTGTTCAGTCACTTCTGTGGTTTGGGGGAGGCGTGTCAGCTCGCCATCTTGAATCAAGGGCGAGAGGTCCAGTTTAGCACGTGCTCAAGGCTCGTCCTGAGGTGAGGAAAGTGGGGACATATTTGCACGTCGTTGGACAAGACTTCTCAACTCCCCCCACCACCACCACCACCAGCACTGGGTCAAAAAAAAAAAAAAAAGATTCCTCCAATCCCCAGGCCAGAGTGCGGGTAAGATGGGGGCCTTCTCTTGGACATCCGTTGTCCCAGATGATATCCACTCTGTCCTGTGCTCTGGCTCAACTCAAGATGGAGCCGGCGCGGCCCGGCGCGGGTGGGAGCGAGCGGCGGGGGTCCTGCCCCGGGAGGACTGGGAAGCAAGGTGGCCGCGGGGCTGAGGAGCAGCGATGGCCTGGCGGGCCTGACACCACCTGGCGGAGTCTTGGGGAAGAGTCTCAGAGGCGCGCGCTCCTTCGCGCCCCAAGCACTCCAGCCGAGCCGCCGAGAACTCGCCTCCCTCCGCCGCCGGGCGCCTCGGGTTGGTAAGTGCTACCCCGGGGGTCAGTTGTGGGGGGCGGCGCAAGGCTCCCCCACGCGCGGGAAGCTCTGGCTGAGGCTGCGATCGGAGGGCGGCGCCCAAGTTTTATCAAGGCCTTAGAGGGCAGATGGAGCCGCACAGAGCCTGGGCGGGGATGGCGAGATGACCGCGGACCGCGGACAGGGGCCGTCTGGGGGCGGCCTTCCCCGGCCTGGCCTCGGGAAAGGAGCACCCAAGCGCCTCGACCCGGCGCCCTGCGCACTTGGCGCGCCCTGGTCGCGCTCCCGGCGAGCCCCAGCCCGCTCCGGGCTGCGACCCCGGCCCCGCGCCTTCCCACCCTCTGGGGTCCGTCGCAGCTGCTCGCCCCGCGGTCTCGCCCTGCCACGCCTGCAGGTCGCGCTCCGCGCGGGGCCAAGCCCGCCCGGGTTCCGCCGCACCCGAGCCCGGGGCAACCCCGCCCGGCCCTCTCCGCGCTGCGCCCCTCGCCTTCCCCAACTCCAGCCGCTCGCTATTTTCACACCTTCCAGTGCCCCGGCCCCGGCGCCTGATTCAGTGCTTAGTAATTAATTTGGCGTTTCAGAATGGTCAGCGGGCTGGATAATGGGCGCATTCATCCCCCGGGCTAATCTGAACAGAGGTGGGAAGAAAGGCTTTCACAGACAGAAAATGCCATTCGCCCAGCGCTCAAAGGGGCTGTCACTCCCAGAATAAATCGCCGCCGCGCCCGCCGGCTCCTCTGGCCATTTCCATACAGCCCCGGCCCGCGCCGCGGACCCGCGGGCCTCGGCCTCGGCTCCCGGGAATCACTCACCCGAGTGCCTTCTGCTGTTCGACGGGAAAGTGGGGCGAGAGCGGGACCCAGGCGGGGGCCGAGGGGAACCAGGGAATCAGGGAGCTCGTTTTAAGGCCACAGGGGACAAAGAGATTGATTATAAAATAAGATGCTAAACTAGGAGGCGCGGCCTGGAGCTAATTCAGGGCGCAGACGTTGGAGCTGGGGCCTTGGAGAGTAGCCTCCAAAACTCCGAGATTTGCAGAAGGAGGAACAGCAGCCCAGAGCCAGCCGTCAAAAGCTTGCCCCAGGTCACACAGCAAAATTTTGGGTTTCCCAAATTGTGAATCAAACTCAATGGAGAAGCGTAGATGGTAGAAACAGGGGCGGGTCGGGGAACTCGCGATCTGCGCTCAGACATCTTGTTCAGGGGTTCTTGCGATCCCCCTTCTTCGCCTGCGAGGCCGGCAGGGGACACGGTGCCCTCCCGCTCCCTCCTGCCGGGACCCTGGAGTCTGCCCAGAGGCGTCAGCTGATGGTCGTTTTACTCTCTGGCTCCTTCTCAATCCCGCACAGTGCTCAGGGTTGCTGCCAGCGTTGGGCCTATCGGGCGGCGACAGCACGGGGTCTTTCCCCGGCGGTGCCCGCTGCCCCCTGGCGGAGCGGGATGGTGCGCTCCAGCCGCCACCCTGACCCTTGCGGTGGACCGCGCACCAACGGCGCCCTCGGTGGGGCTGTGGAGCGTCGGCATGGGCTGGCCTCGCTCTCCCGCGTGAGGCTCGGGCGCTTGGTGTCATTTGGCGCTCGCGGTGTGTCCACCTTGCCGGACATATGTGGCCCTGGGCCCTTCCATCCCAGTGGGACCCTCCGGTCTGGGAAAGAGAAGGAGCTGGAGTGAGAAGCTGGAATAGGGAAATAGCATCTGGGGGGAAAAGGCGTTTCTGGAGTAGCCAGGTGGGGGTCCCAGGGTGTGTAGGGCAGATGGAATCTCAGGCTACTCACTGCCATCTGATTCTGTTTCCTCCTTTGCAAAGCAAGGATGAAACGAAATGGGCATGGGAAGTCCGTGGCCCCAGTGCCGGGCACTGGTAGAGGGGTCCCACTCACCATTCACCCCCACTCACCAACTCTCCTGGCACCTCTCCACGTTTCCACCAACACCCCTTCTTGGAGCTTTCATGACTCCTTAAGTTTTGAGTCCCCCACTTTTCTCCCAGGATGCCCCTCTACCCACCCCTTGATGCTTCTGGGTTCTAGTATGCGGCCCTCCTAAGAGCAAGGGAACCTTTCTAAGATTCTAGAGACAACTTGCACACAAATGGTGTTACAGAGACTGGAAGTGATTTAGTGGCCTGTGTCACCCAGCGGGTGAGTGTGAGGGCTTGAACAGAAGTGGATTTCCTGGCAGCGTAATGACTCTCTGGTTACAGAAGCCAGCGGCTCTTGGTCCCACCCCCAGAGGGTGCTGTCCTGGGTCTGGGGAGGGGTGCAGAAACCTGCATTCTAAACCAGCCTCCCAAAGCATGTTGATGCAGGTGGTAGAGGGACTGTACTTGGGGAAATGCAGCCCACACTGGGCTCTGCCCACCAGCCTCTTCTCTCCCAGGGCCACGGGCTTGTTTTCCGGGGCTTGTATTTAATCAAAATAGTCTTTCCGCCTCCTCTCCACCACCCAGGCCATAGTGGGTGGGGTCTACTTCTAGGAGATATCTTGGGATCCCCCAGAATGTGTAATCTAAGAGCAGAGCTGCGGTGGGTGAGCCAAGCAACTCTGGCCGGGTGAGAAATGGTCCAAGTGGACAGGCTCCAAATCCAGAGGCCTCGTCCAACCAACACGCTTTCACGGCTGGACCTAACACTGTACACCGCAGGCCCCACACAGCCGGCACAAATGTGCCCAGGGGCTCCCCTTAGCAAGGCAAATGCCGTCCACACCAGGGACACAGTGGCCTGTCGGCGGGGCTCTGTGGCAGCAATAACCCGGGTGTGACCCAACACCTGCCATTCACCACCCTGGGGTTCAGAGGGAAGAAGGTGTGAAAGGAGGCTGGGAGAAGGCCAGGAAGAGGGGAAGAAAGCTGGTGGGGGGAGGAGAAGCCCTTAGGAACAGGAGGGAGGGGGCAGGGGAGGGGATGAGCCCCTATTTATGTAAGCCGTTTGTAGCTGTGGATTGTAAAACTGGGCAGGATTCTCTGGAGTAATTCATAGTGTTTGGACAAGACAAACATTGTTCTGCTTTAAACAAACCTCCAGAAAGGTCAGCCTGGTTCATCCCTTTGCTTCGAGGCTCTGAGACTATCCAGATGATGAGAAAATCAGATCTCAGCTGAGGGGCCCTGGGTGGAAGTACCTAGCAGAGGGAGGGTCCTCGGCTCCCACTGACATCTCTGGAACCAGGAGACATAGGGGAAAGGGGGGTAGGGAGCGATGCACATCACAGATATAAGACTTGATGATGCCAAGGATTATCCGAGTTCTAGGGCAAGGTTAACATGACCTGCAACGCGAGTCTCATTCATGTGGGTGAAGAGGTGATGGGAAATGTGGGCTCAGGGCTGCAGTACTGACTCCCATCCACTCACCCTTAAGCCCGGAGATTCCTCTGGACACCAAGAAATCCATGTTCCATTCACATGGACACACTGCCTGGGTCCCTCTGGGTTCATTTAGCAAATAGGTTTTGAGGCCCTACTATGTGCCAAACACTGTGCTAGGTGTTGGGGACAAAGGAGCAAGAAAGATGGATCTTGGAGGGATCTCCCTGACCCTGAGCTGAAGCTGATACTTTTTTTATTGATATTTATTAATCATGCTCATTGTCTTATTAATTATTGACTATTAGTAATATATTATTCATGCTTGTTAATACATAAGCTCATCATTTCTGTAATTCTTCCCATCACTGCCCTGTATATGGTCTCCAGGTGGCCAGGGCAGTTTGGCATCCACTCAAAAGGGTGGTGTTTCTGTGGTAACCATGGTGATGGTGGTGGCTCTGGGTTAGCTGGTTCTACGTAAGTTTATGAAAAATTATATTCGTGTAAGGCTTTGGAAACTTCAGTGCCTTCTGCATATGCTTTTTTTCTTATTAACCCAGTACTCCTGATACCTGTGGAAGACAAGTAATATTGCTCTCCATATTGCTCAGAAGGGGAATTTGGTGAGGTGCCTTGCCCAATGTCACGGAGCTGTGAAGGGTGGGGGGTGTGTATCACTGGGATACAACCCAAACAGGCCTCTTGGGCCAGCTCCACCCTCCTGGCCACCTAAGGAGCTCCCTGCAAAGAGTGCTAAGAGGGGAGTGGTGTAGCTCAGTGGTTGAGTGCCTGCCTCCCACACATGCAGTCCTGGGTTCAATCCCTGATACCTCCTAAAAATATATAATAATAATAATAATAATAATAATAATAATAATAGAGCTAAGAACCAGGGCTCCAGGCACTCAGCCAGAGGCTGGGAGGTAGCTCCTAGGCTGGGTCAAGTCCAGTCTCCCGCATCATTCCATGGGCTGGCGTGATGGTTCTCCTTGCCCGATGTCAGCTGGCTTCCCTGGTTCAGGGAGAGGCCCCTTTCTCCTCCCCAAATCCTAGTTTCCTTTAATATCTTATTGTGGTTGAATGATCTATGCACTTAACCCAATCTGTTTGGAATCACTGACCCATGGCTGTTTTCATCCTGTACCATTTGTACCACCTCTTGGAATAAAGTCCCTAAATTTTCTGCCTGTATGACATACAGATCAGTAATACTTCATTTAATGACATTTAGGGAAAATAAGCTGTTTCACATAATCTTTTTTTTTCCAGTTAGCAGAAACATACTCCTTTAAGCAGAGAGACTTTTCTGTAATCATTTTTCATGAAAACCATTTTTCCATCAAGATCATGATTTTGGTTTTTTCCACCTCAATTAGCAGAACTGAATTTAGCAGGTGCTCCCTTGGTGTGGTTGAATGGGTGACCCACAACCTGTTTTGATGACTTATAGCCATCAGGGCAATTCCCTGAGCCTTCCTGGCCTCAGTTTCCTCCCTTGTAAACTGGGAAGCACTGAATTGGATGCTCTCTAAGGCCTGCTCCTGTTCTTCTCTAATTCTGCTCAGCTTGAATATAGTAATACCCTTGGGAATTCTTGGTGGTTGCAGGACCTGTCCTGAATTCCTGGGTGGTGGCTGAGAGAGATTCTGTTGTCAGCTGTCACTGGCCTATGTATCAGAGTTCAGCAATCACCTGTTGCCCAAGGATTCTAAGCTGTGGTTCTCCTTGATTCAGGAGGAACAGGAGATGCCAAGCCTCAGCTGGTCCTGGAGTCTCTGTGGATTGAAGTTCCCTGATGTTGTGGCCCAGGAGACCATGTACTTACTGGACTGAGTTCTGGACCATAAAGGTTGCTGGAGTCTGGCCTCTAGAAAAGGGAGACTGGCATATCTTAAGAAAATGTAAGCACTTCGCAAGCTCTGTTGAACCCAGTTGTGGGTTCGTAAAGAACAATGAGGGAAGTGGATGTGGCTTAAGCGATTGGGCTCCCGTCTACCATATAGGAGGTCCAGGGTTCGAGTCCCAGGGCCTCCTGGTGAAAAGCAAGCTGGCCTGCGCAGGAGAGCCGGGCCGCGCACGAGTGCTGGCCCATGCAGAGAGCTGGCGCAGCAAGATGATGCAACAGAAAGAGACACAGAAGAGAGACAATAAGAGACACAGCAGACCAGGGAGCTGAGGTGGCGCAAGAGATTGAGTGCCTCTCTCCCACTCCGGAAGGTCCCAGGATCGGATCCCGGTGCCGCATAAAGAGAAGACAAGCAGACACAGATAGAACACACGGAGAGCAGACAAGCCCAAAAACAATGGGGGTGGGGTGGGTGAAATAAATAAAGAAATCTTTAAAAAAAAAAAGAATAATGAGATGAGGTCACTGCTTGTGAGGAGAAAACCCAAAGGGAGACCTCAAGAATGTTTCAGGAGGGTTAGTGGTCCCTCTTTTTGTCCCTCGTCTTTTAAGACTGCAAGGGGGACCTTTTTAACTCTGGAATTTCTGGGATTTACTGGTGTATTCGTTTCCTATTGCTGCTATAACAAAATACGACAAACTTGATGGCTTAAAACAACAGAAATGTATTCTCCCACAGTTCTGGAGGTCAGCAGTTGGAAACCAGTATCACTGGGTTGAAATCAAAGTGTCAGCGGGCCACACTCTATCTGGAGGGGAAATCCATTCTTTGCCTCTTCCAGCTTCTGGTGGCTGCTGGCATTCCTGAGTTGTGGGCGCAGCACTCCAAACTCTGCCTCCATCTTCACGTCACCATCTCCTCCATCTGTTCAAATATCTCCCTGCCTTCCTCTCCCAAGGATACATGTGATTGCATTTAGGGCCCATCCCAATAATCTAAGATAATCGCCCCATTTCAAGATCCTTAATTTTTTTTTTTTTAAAGATTTATTTATTTATTTATCCCCCCTTGCTGCTTGAGCTCACTGTGTCCATTTGCTTTGTGTCTGCTTGTCTCCTTCTGTTGCGTCATCTTGCCGCGCCAGCTCGCTGCACCGTGCAGGCCAGCTTGCCTCCACCAGGAGGCCCCAGGAACCGAACCCGGGGCCTCCCATATGGTAAACGGTCGCCCATCCAATTGAGCCACAGCCGCTTCCCAAGATCCTTAATTTAATTGCACCTGCAAAAATCTCTCTCTCTCTCTCTTTGTAACATTCACAGGTTCTAGGATTTAAGATGCAGAAATCTTTTGGGGGCCAATTTCCAACCTACAGCTGGTTACCATCTTCAATTATCTGTGACTCTGTGGTCTTTAGTTGATTGATTTTAATGAATTTGTAGTATGTTCCTATTTTGGCCCAGGCAGTCTGCCAAACACTGGGCATTCAGAGGGAAAAGACACAGTTCCTTCCTCAAGAAGTTCATGGCTAAGACAGGGAGACAATGTGGTATGAAGAGCTGTGGGAAAAGCAAGCAAAAGGGTCTCGGAGGCACCTAGGAGGGATCCCAGTGGATAAAATCCAAACTCCTTCGCAAAGACTGGTCTGCAAGGCTCTGCATACACTGACCCCTACCTACCTCTCTCACCTCACCTCCTACCACTCCCCCTCTGGCTCACTGAGCTCCTGCCAACCCAGCCACTTTCAAGGCAGCTTACACAAGGCAAGCTATGCCTCAGGACCTTTGCACTTGCTATTCATTCCACCTTGAATGCATCTACCCCCCTTTGTAGCCCCATAGTCCCCTTCCGCACTTCACTCACTCTCTGTCCACCTCCTCTGCTTTGTTTGTGTTCACAGCACTTATCATAGTCAAATTGCCCTTCTCCCGGCCACCTCTACCTCAACAGCATTTTGAGGTGTGATGACAAGAACTACCTGGAAGATTCTAAATGCATCCTGTTTTGTTTCCAGTTCTCTTTACAAAAAAAATTTTTTTTGGTCTCAGTAGCACATTGGCCTAAATTTCAAGTGGCTCAAAAGGGGGTGAAGGATTCTTCCTCTGTAGGCCATTTGTAAACGTGAGGAGCCATTTTTGGATGGGTGAGTGTGTGTGTGTGTGTGTGGGGGGGGATGGCTACTAGCAATCAGCGGACAGTGTCAGAGATGCTAAATGCCAAGTAATGGACAGGACAGTTCTGCTCAGTGAAGAATTTTCCTGTCACAAATGCCAATAGCACCTCTGTTGAGAAATTGTAGGAAACACTTTGTACTTAAGCCCTAAAATAGCATTTGTCAATCTTATCTGATAACCTTTCATCCTAGAAGGGCATTTCCAATTATTTTTCCCCAAGTGCATCACTTTCTATTAAGCCTGTCTGTATTCCTTGGCCTAGTCATACAACCTCTTGAGATCCTTCTCCAATTTATCCCCTTCCTTTGGCATCACTCCCATGTCATCTTTAAACCTCCAGGTTTCACCAAGGGGACTCCCTCCTTCAGATTTTGTAAAATGTTAAATGAGCTGAGCCCCAACTCTGAGCTCAGAGGACACCCCCCCCCCCATTTTCTCCAGCGAGTACCAAGTACCGTCCTTTTATCCACATCTTTTGTTTCCTTCCTCAAGGCCAGTCTCCCATCCATGACAAAGCTTCCCCCATGGTGACCCATTTTCTTTATTTTAATAGCATTTGGGGTGGGACCTTGTCAAAAGCTTTTTTGCAAATGAAAATAAATTACATCTGCTGGTTCCCCCTATCCACAGGCATTTTCACCCCTTCAAAGAGCTCTGGTAGATTAAAGGATTTGGCGGATTTGGAGTTTGTATGGGCTTCTATGCCCAACTCCTGAGCGCTCAGCCAAGAAGCCTGCCAAAGGGCAGGCCTGAGCTGAAGACGCAGATAAACAACACTGAGGATATGGCTCAATCTCCAGGCAGCCCACACTCTATACAGGCCCATTCTTCCACGTTCCAAAACCTATTCCGGAACAGTCCATCTCCCGAAATCCTTTCAATCTGGGATCCCTTGAGTGGTCATCCATGAGGCCCAAATGTGAGGTCTAGAAGGCCAATGAAATAGGAAGATGCCCCAAATCCTTCTGGAGTGAGGGAGCTGGGAGCCAGATCTGAGGATTATGATAATTTAAAAAATATATATATTGAGCACCAACTGTATACTAGCTGCTTTCCTCTCAGACACATTTTAAAAATCCCCATCACGACAAACTATAAGGTAAATTTCATTACCTCCAATTCACTGTGAGGGCAGGTAAAGCAGCCTACTTCAAGGTCACACAGTTAGAAGTTGGTGAGTTGGTATCACAGTTTGTCTAAGTCAAGTTCTTTCCATTTCCAAAGGAAGCACAATCCCGGTAGGCCGTGGCCAGCCCTTCTGGAGAGACCAGACCCCCATGAGTTGCTGCTCTTCCCAGTCTATGTTGGGGGTCCTAGGAACCAAGTCAACCAGCGTCTGTCCTCTTAACTGAACCAGACAAGCTCAGAAATGCAATCAGTCCAGGTTACGGCTTGTGCATCTGAGAGGCCCGAATCCCTTCCCTCTGTCTAGGGAGGGCTGGGACCCATTTCTGTTGGAAAGCTGCTCACCAGCCAAGCCTGTCTTGACACTGGAACCAGACCGTTTGGGTTCAAACCCCAGCTCCTCTACTTACCAGCGATGTGATCTTCAGCAAATTACTTCTCTGTGCCTCAGTTTCCTCATCTGTAAAATGGAGATAATAATATACTTGCCTCATA
>JAQZBX010070481.1:0-15406 GCA_029593785.1 Cabassous unicinctus
CACGGCCCTGTGCCCCCCACACACACTCAGGCACGGCCCTGTGCACCCCCCCACACACTCAGGCACGGCCCGTCGGCCAGGTGTGGCCTCCTGAGGGGCAGTGGGTTCTCCAGGGAGGCCCCACCTCACCCCTGCTGCCTCTCCTCCAGGGACCCGGCCTTCCATTTCCAGGGTCACCACCCCCGCTGTTTTGGGAGAGGAGAGAGGCAAGCCACACTGGGGCCTCCAAGCGCCATCACGCCCTCCCAGCATGCCTCGGGGCTGCCTGTCAGAGAGGCCAGCTGCAGGTGGCTTACTGGGCCCCGTCCCCACCTGGGCAAGCAGGTGAGGCCCAGCTGGCCCCCCAATTTGCCTCAGAGCTGCTGGACAACCTGACCAGATGGGAATTGAACAACCTCCCCCACCCCGTGGCAGGGGTGGTGTCACCCCTCGATGGGGCAGAGCAGAGTGGATGGGTCCTGGGACGGCCCCAGCTGGCCCCGCCCAAGCAGGACTTGAACCCAGAGGCTCTGCCCTTGACACCGGACTGCAGCCTCACTGTGAAGTGGACACACGTTTCTCAAACCCCGGCTTGCATGCACGTCCAGGGGACATGCTCAGGTGGACTTTATTCCACAGTTCTGGGCAGAGCTCTGCTTGCCCAGCAGCTCCCAGGTGCTGCCGCTGCTGCCTGAGGACCACACCTGGAGCCAGAGACTCCGGCTGCGGTCCTCCTGTCCGCCCCCACCAAATGAGCCCACGCGAGCAAGGCTGGGATGCCTCGAGCCTGCACGGATCGTTTTTCGCTTTTCTCTGCCAGGTCCTTGCCCGCAGCCTCGAGGGCTCACAGATCTAGGTCTGAGTTGGTCCCGGTGACGGCCAGTGTCCCCAGGTGGAGATGGCGCTGGGCTCGGGGGACCGTCTTTGGGTCCAGGCTTTACCAAGGCCTCACCCTTCAATGTGCTGGGGACACATGGCTGCGGCACCCACCTGACCGCACAGCAACTGATTTGCTGGGTGGGCTGCTGAACTTGGCACTCACTCTTGCTCTGCCGTCCACAAGCTCAGAGAACCTGCCGAGAGAGCGGGCAGTCAGAGAGGCCAAGGCTCTGTGCCCAAGGCACCACCTCCCTTGACGAGGGTGTCCCGAGCAACCGCTGAGCGTACCTGGGGGGCTGGGTTGGGGCCTCGGGGACGCTGCGGTCGTTGAGCAGGAGCAGCTCCGGCAGGCGCACCAGGGCTGGTCTGTTTCGGGGCACCCGCGGGTGGTGCCCCCCCTGGTGCCAGCGTCCGTCAGCACTGTCCCTTGGGGCTGCGGGGTGGGGGGAGAGGAGAGTAGCCCCATGTGCCGGCCCTGTGGAGCCCCCGGTGCTGGGAGAGGGCGCAGCTCCCCTTCACCGTGCAAAGGAGCTGAGGGGGGCGTGGGTCAGGGCGGGCAGCTTTCTGAGGGCTGGAAGCCCCTCCTCCGGCCCCATGCAACTGTGCACTCCTGGCCAGGAGCAGGAGGGGATCTGAGCCCCGGCACTGGCCACAGCCCACCCTCTGGGCCCGAGTTCTCTGTCTGGGAGGACAGGCTTGCCCTCCACCCTGGGAGGACTGGCCTATACCCCCAGGAGGACTGGCCTGCACCCTGACCTGGGAGGACTAGCCTGCACCCCTGGGAGGACTGGCCTACATCTCCACCTGGAGGACTAGCCTGTACCCCTGAGAGGACTGGCCTGCACCCCTGGAGGACTGGCCTGCACCCCTGGAGGACTGGCGTACATCCCCACCTGGGAGGACTGGCCTGCACCCCCATCTGGGAGGACTGGCCTGCATGCCCTGTGCACCCCACCTGCAGCACCGGCACTCACGGGTGACGATATAGAGGTGTGCAGGCTCGCTGTGCAGCTGGCTGTGCCCGGTGCTCTGCACAGCTGTCACGGAGAGCTGGTACCGCCGCCCGGGCGCCAGGTCGCGTACCGAGTAGGACAACAGCTGCCCGTTGGGGACGTAGCGGCTCTTGGTGCTCTGGCTGGTGGTCACATTGATGATGTAGGCTTCCAGGGCGGCGCCCGGGGGGGCATCCCAGACCACCTGGGCGGAGGTGGCCGTGACTCGGGAGGCAGTCAGGTTTGCTGGGGGCAGGGGCCCTGAAAAGGCACGGAGAGAGGAAGGGGCGCATGGAGGAGGGTGAGGGCCAGGGACCCGAGGGCCTTGGGTGCTTGAAGAGGCCACGTCGAGAGTGTGAAACGGCTGCAGCCTCGGGTGAGCCCAGTCGGGCTGTCGTGGACCAGCCGTCTCCATTTTCCTACACTGGCCGTGGGGAACCCGCACGCTGGGCATGCAGGGTGGACTTCCTGACCCAGAGGGCAGGGGCTCCCTGGGTGGAGGGCAGGGCGGGGCTGGCACCACGGTGGACCCCGGGGAGCTCGGCTGGGAGCACTCGGCGCAGCTCGCTCCTGTGCCCGGAGCCTGGGGAGGGGCCCTGCTCCAGCCGCCCTCTCAGGCCCTGGCCCGTCCTGGGTTCTCTGCCCCTCCCCTGGGTGCTGGCTGCTCTCTGCTCTCTCCTCTCAGGTTGGGGGGGGGCGGCGTGGGCCTCGGAGCTGAGCGGATTCCCAAGTAGGGCTGCCTTGGCGGGAGGTCCCCCCACCCGCCGCGGGAGCCCGGAGCATCGTGCGGAAGGGCCTGCCTCTACTCACGCGTCCACACGAGCAGCGGCGTGGCCGGCACGCTCTCCGTGGGGTGCTCCTCGCCGAGCCCACTGAGGGTGGCCACCTGGACGGAGTACCTCCTCCCCGGGAGCAGGGCCCTGGGGGGCAGACGAGGGGCCTCATGTCCAGGGGGGGTGCGGAGCCCCTCCTCAGGGCTTAACCACAGAGAAGCAGGGCGAGGGGCGGAGGGGGCACAGCCGAGCTCTCCCGTGGCCCCCCACGCTGCTCCTGGGGTCAGACGCCAGGGAAGGGGGAGCCGGGGAGGGTCACTGCAGAAAGGGGCTCCCCTGTTCGGCCCGGCTGCCCTTCTGAGGGGGGTCGGCTCGAAGGGGGTTGACACCTCGGGGATAGACAGGCCCCTTCGCCAAGGTGAAACCTGCGCACACTGAGGAGGGCTCACCGCGCCCTGTCCAGCAGCGTGCGCGGCCGAGCGCCGGCTTTCCTGCCTGCGCCTTGTGGCTCCAGGGGCGTCCCTGGTGGGCAACACCCGGCGCAGGCTCGTCCCGTGGGCCTCCACGGGCGGGGACTGAAGCTGGCCCCCGGCCCCCCTAACTGCACCCCGTGCTTTCCCCGGCTGATGGTGCTGGGGGTCGCCGTGACGACGGCCAGACGCAGAGCCCTTCCAGAAGCACCAGGCCGGGGGTGGTCTCGGGGCCCCAGAGCCGCCAGGCGCCCACCCGGGGCCCTCTTTGTATCATAAGCCACCTCAACTCATTCTTGGGAAGTGAGTGAAGCGGAGCCAAGGCAGCACGTACAAGGGAGCTGAGCCGTGTCCCAGCACCGTGGCAGTCCAGCCAGAGGGGCCTAGCGGCACCTCGGAAGCCACAGCCTGGGGAAGCCTGGAAGGACACATGCTCAAAGGCGGCGGGTCCGAGGAGGCAGAGGGGAAGGCGCAGCCGGCATGTGGGGCGGCTGAGCCCCGAGTCCCGTCTGGTCCCTGTGTGGGGTCCACGTCCAGACCCCTGCCCCCGGGGGCCCAGCGGTGGCTCTGAGGGTCCGCGGAGGCCGCGACGTCTCCACCCAGTGCCCCGAGTTTCCGTTGTAGGAGGTGCACACGCTCCAACGGGCATTCAGCGAACTGGCCGCGTGGACCCTGCGGGCGTCGCCCCCTCGGAGGCCCTGGCCTGTCCAAGCAGGGGCGGGAGCCTCCTGTCTCGTGACCAACCCACGGGGACAGTCACAGGCAGGAGCCGGGGCTGCCGAGAGTCCTGGATTCTCCGGGAGGGGCCTGAGATTTCACTACAGGACTTGTCCAGCTTGAAGTTTCGAATTACTGATGTTTGTTTGAATGTATTTTGTAGTTTTGTTTGTATTTAAGTCTCAATAATTAAGCGTAAGAAGTTCGTACATCTAGTTTAAGGTTTGAGCACATTTCGTTAACATCAATACATAAATTGAAGGCAACCCTTGGAGTCCAAGTACTTTTTCACCCGGTGCCAGGAATGGGTCTGCTGTTACTCAGGTTTGGAATGTTCTAGACTTGTTTTCTATCCACACAGGTGTCCCCACTGACCTTCCCTGACCAGGGGGTCTCCAGGTGGGCAGAGCCCCCACTAATCTGTGCAGAAGCCGCCTCCCCTGTCTGTAACATGTAACCCCAGAATTTCAGAGCCAATTTAGTGGCAATTTGATATTATTTATGAATTCCAAAAATAGATATTGGATTATGTTGGCAAACTATTCTGTTCCTCTGGGCATATTAGACTGTATTAAATTCAGAGGTTTCACTTTTACTTGATTAAATTATGATTAGGGTTCTGATTTCGCCACGTCAGTAGGACATTGAGTCCCCTTGGTGGGTGGTACTCACAGAGAAAACAACAGGCGGAGGAGTTAGTTACATACACAGGAGAAGAACACAGAGGAATAGAGATGGCTCTGAAAACAGCAGAGTCCCCGGGAGGAGAGACGAGCCTGACAGCCTACAGCTGGCCTTGTGAAGAGAGCAGAGCAGCTGAGCCTGGAGAGAAACGAACCCCGGAGAGCGAGACGAGCCTCATGCCAGCCTACAGCTGAGATCGGAAGGAGTGGGACCACGGAGCCTTAGGAGGGAGAGGAAGCCTGAGCCCTGGCAGACGTCAGCAGCCATCCTGCTCCAACATGTGGCAACAGACTTTGGTGAGGGAAGTAACTTGAGCTTTATGGCTCAGTAACTGTAAGCTTCTACCCCAAATAAATACCCTTTATAAAAGCCAGCAGATTTCTGGTACTTTGCATCAGCGCCCCTTTGGCTGGCTAATGCACCCTCTCTACTTTTTCCAGGCACTTTCAAGTGACCGTCCTGTGTCTGCTCCCCACAGCAGCCCCGTGAGGGGCAGCATACAGTGGACACCTGGACAAAAGTGCTTCTCAAGGGGGGACTGGGGCAGACAGAGGAGTGACGGGGCGCAGGGGGCACAGAGACAGATAAGGAGGCAGGTCCCCAGCGTGGGTGTGCAGGGCGGCCCCCGCCGCATGGAGCCACATTGCTGGCGTGGACACGGGCTCGGTGGTCAAGAGGTCGCGAGCCCCAAGGTCCCTGTGCTGTGCGTGTCACGAGGCCCACCCTGTCCTCGCCCGGGCCTTGCACTGGGCTTCTGCTCTCACCCAAATGTGAACCTGTCCACGCTCTTGTCCAGTTCGGTGGCCTGAGCCTCGTGGGCCTCGGGGCGGTGGATGGACACGCGGACCTTGCTGACTGTGGCGTGGCGGATCCTGTGCAGAGCCCACCGCACAGAGATGGCGCTGGGTGTCACGTTGGTGACCTCGAAGCCCTCGGCAGGGTGGGGCCCTGGGGACACAGGGGTCACTGAGCCCAGGCCGCCTCACCCCTGGGGTCACAGGGGAATCACGGAGGCCCTGGGCCAGCCTCGGCCCTTGGAGCTGCACCTCTCCCCTCTGGCCACCAGCGTCAGCCCCCCGCGTGCCCAGCAGGTTTACTGCTCGTGTGACCCAGATGGTCAGCCAGCTGTGAGAGAGGGGGCGCCCATCAGGAAGGTCCCCAGCATGTCACCGGCACATCTGGACTGGGCCGAGGCCGCCTGCTAGTGGGACTGCCTGAGATGCTCTGGTGACCCCACGGGCAGGAGGGTCTCCACTCGAGTCCCCCTGGAAAGGCTGTGGGTGGGCCGCAGGGAGGGGCCAGGGTGGCCACCGTCAGCCCCTCGGCCGTGGCATGAGCCGACCTCCAGGCCACGAGAGGAGCCCTGCGCTCTGTGGCCAGTGCTAGGACGATGAACAAGTTTGGGGAGAGGTCTCTGCCGCCTATGACCGTCTCCTGTGGGGACCCTGCTTCCTGGCCTGCAGATCCTCCTCAAAGCCATGTGGCCTCCCTGTGGCCTCCTGGACGTCCTGGCCTGGCCCATCTCCTCCGACCCCCAGCTCTGTGCCTCACTCCCACCCCACACGGTCCTCAGCGACTGCACCCAGCTCCCGCTGACCTACTCCAGCCAGATGCCTGGGGTCAGCCCCAGCCACTGCAGCCCTCCTGACAGGCCCGGTGGACAGGCCCTGTGCAGCACGCATTTCCCATTCCCCAAGCCGCTCTGCTTGGCCGTGTGGGGCACCCCTCCCCTGTGGCTCTCAGCCCCACTCCCACCCTCACAGGATGTCCCCTGGCCCATCTCCCAGGAGCCCCCTGCCTTCGAGGACACTTCCCAGTGGCCTAGTGGCAGCGCCTCATTGGGGCTCTCAGCTTCCGCCCAGGCCCCCTTCACCAGGGCAGGCAGATCACGGCCTGTGCTGCTCGAACCTGCCACGCCTGCTGGTGTCACGCGGGAAAATTCCCAGCGCGCCCGGCCCCCAAGGCCCGCCCCAGCCGCCTCTACCGTGGCCCTGCTGACTGCTTCCCAGGGAGGCCGAGCCCCGGCCCGGCGCCACGCCCTCCCAGTGCCGCCTGCTCCCTTTTATCTGGCGCTCTTCTCCACCGCGCACGGAGGCCGGAATGGAGAGGAAGGCGGCCAGGGCTGCGGCTCCCGCGGGGCACTCACGCGTGCGGGCCAGGAGCCCCACAGGCCTGCTGATGTCGTTCTGGTTGTTGGCGTTGCGCTTGACCGAGAAGACGGAGATGTCGTAGGCGCTGCCGGCCGCCAGCGCGCGCAGCTGGTGCGAGGCGCGGCTGCGGTCCACGAAGTCCGTGCGGCGGAAGGAGCCGTCGCGGGCGGCGTAGGTGACCGCGTAGCCGTCGATCAGCTCCCGGGCCGCGCGGCCGGCGGGCGCGCGCCACGAGATGGAGACCCCGCTCTCCCCCACCTGCTCCACCTTCAGGGCCGTCGGCGGGGAGAGCTCTTCAGGGTTGCGCGGGAAGAAGGGGAGGGCCTGGTCAGCCGCCGAGGTGGGCCTCCTGGTGCCCCCAGCCGTGACTCCCCTGGCTGCTCACCTGCGGGGTTATAGCCCCTCCCTGCTCCCCAGGGAAGCGGCCACTAAGGACCTGCCGGGGCATCGCCCAGGGCGCTAGACCTGCTGTTCTCTGGGATCTGCTGGGGGGGGGCGGGGAAGGCCGCCTCACCTTTGGCGCAGTTCCTGCCCGTGTAGCCAACTTTGCAGGTGCAGGTGTGGGTCCCGTTGCTGGCCAGGCAGTAGCCGCGGCCCCCGCAGGGGCTGGAGAAGCAGGGGTCACTCACTGGGGGCGGGGGTGGGGGGTGGGGAGCAGCAGTGAGTGTTGGCCAGCGCTGGGTCCCCACCCGGGCCCTGGTCCCGGTGAGTCTGTGGGCTACAGGTGTCTCCCTGGGGGCGGGACCAGCAGCCCCCTGGACCTGGTGGCATTCCAGCAGGCCCTCCACGTGGTGGGGGCAGGGGCTGTGCTGTCGCCTGGCCTTCACCTCCCAGTCTGGCCTTCCTGCCTCCGGCAAGAAGACCCACAGACACGCCTCCCCTGGGTGCGCGCGTGGGCCTGCCCACAGCGGGGCCTCTGCCTGGCAGGGGCCATTCGGGGCGGGGCGCGCACGGTGTGTGCTTCACGGCCGCTTTTGTTTCAGCCTTGGCTTTGGAATTAGTGTGCCCTTCTCCCTGTGTCCCCACGGCCCCAGCCACGCTGCGCTGCTGATGCTCACGCCAGGAGCAGCCCATCCTGGGGGGCCCTTGCCCACCAGCCTCAGCTCCAGCCGGGCGCCAGCCACGGAGGGGGGGCGTGTGCGCAGGCGATGGGGCAGTTGGAAAGGTGGAAGGAAGCCTCCCCATCTCCAGCAAGGAGCTGACCAGGGGCCCAGAGGAGCCCACAGGAAAGGCCCCTGCGGGGCGAGCGGCAGGAGGTGGCGGAGCCCCTGCGGCAGGACCTTGCTGCTAGGCCCCAGCGCGCCCGCGGTCCCTACCTGTCTCGCAGTGGTAGCCGAAGAAGCCCTCGGGGCAGACGCACAGGTAGGCCCCGCCACCGTCCTCGCACTCGCCTCCGTGCTGGCAGGGGCTGGAGGCGCAGGCGTCCACCTCTGGAGAACACCCAGAGAGCCCACCGGTCAGCACCCCGCGGGCAGGGGCCTGGGCCTGGGGAGTCTGGGGGAGGGAGCAGAGGAGACCCAGCAGGAGGGGGGTGGCGAGAGCAGAGGCCAGGCCACGGGGCAGCCAAGGGCCCCGAAACTTCTGTGGACGCCAGCTGAGCCCCTCCAACTGGCCCTGAGGGAGCCACCGCAACCCGGCTGTCCCTCTCCCCGCCCCGCTCTCCCTGCGGACCATGCGCTACTTGGAAGCTTTGCGGGGCTGGGGCGTTTGGAGGTGTCACAGGCACTGGAGGGTTTGGGATCCACCGAGGGGAGCCCCTACCTGTTTCACAGTGGACCCCGATGAAGCCTGCAGGGCAGTGGCAGACAAAGGCCCCCGGGAGATCCTCGCAGGAGCCCCCGTTCTGGCAGGGCTGCGCCTGGCACTCGTCTGTCTCTGCAGAGACACGGGGCACAGGGCTGCACGGAGCGCCCAGGCTCGGGGCCGCCGCCCCTCCATCACCATCTGGACCTCAGCCTTTTCCCCTCCTGCCGCAGCGTCCCAGCCCGTCCACTGTCGCCTGCCCGAAGCCGGCTGCCCCAGCTATTCCTACACTTTCCCGCTGAAGTTTTCCCAATGGCCCCAACCAGAGCTGGCGCCCCCTGCCGTCGATCCGACATCGCCCTTCCTGGGGTGTCTCTGGTCTCAGGACTTAGGTAGAGCCCCAGTAAGGCAGAAGGGCTCATGCAGCTGGGCACCCAGCAGGCCTGCCCTCCCTGTGCCAGCTGGGGCTCCAGACCTGTCTGCACACTCCCACCGTGGCCAGAGTCCACAGGAGTCCACAGGAGGTCTGAGGGCAGCAGTTTCCCAGCAGAGCCCCAGCCTCCGGGAATGGGGGTGTGGGTGTGGGTGAACCACAGTCCTCCTGGACGTCAGGGCAGGGGGCAGCTGAGAGTAGGCAGTGCCCGACCAGGCCACCCACAGACAGACAGACGGGGGAGAGCCCTGGGGGCCCCGGGCCAGGGCCTGGCGCTGTCGCCCCCCCAGGGCCCGGGGCTCCGCTTACCGAGCTCACAGTGGGCTCCTTCGTACCCCTTGCTGCAGACACACAGGTAGCCCCCGACGCGGTCCTGGCAGGAGCCCCCGTGCAGGCACGGCTGAGATCGGCACTCGTCAACTTCTGACGGGAGCAGGGCCAGGTATGGGGCCCCAGGAGAGACCCCGAGAAGTAAAGCGGCATGAGATTACTGGAGGCATTGGCTTGATGCCAAGTCAAAGTGGACACAAGTTAGTTTTATTCTGAGGAGCTGGCTGGATTCTCCAGCGTCCCTTGGTGGCTGCAGTGGCTGGAAACCAGGGCTGGACGTCCTCGGAGGAGAAGGGGCGGGGCAGTGGAGCAAGGCTCAGTGTGGGGCTGTGTCCCTCTAGGAAGTGACCCGGGAGGCTGATGATGACGCTGCCGGGCTCAGAAGCCACTTGGAGGCTTAATTCCAACAGACCTCAAGTGGGCAGGACCAGCCGCCTCTGAGGTCTGGCAGACCATGAATTTGGGAAGGAGTCTTTAACAGTCATCACAGGTTGTTTTTTATTTATTTTAACTAGAAGTTGAGCTTCCATAGTGTTCAATTTAGAAAAGTTCACTTTTAGTACGTGTGGCCGTTGGGCAGTTTGATGTAATTATGAATTCCGAAAATATAACTGGATCATGCTTGTAAACTGGTCTGCTAATCTGGGCATGATTAGGTTATGATTACAGCATTGACTGGGCCACGTCAGTAGGGCATTGAGCCCCACCCCTTGGTGGGTGGGGATTCGAATATAAAAGGCAAGGCAAGAACAGAGTTGAAGCAGTCTTTTGAGAAGCAGTTTTGATGTTGGAAAGAAGGCCCCAGGAGAAGAGAAGTGAGCCGTTCGCCTGATCACCTACAGCTGACCTTGTGGAGGAAACAGGAGCTGAGCCCGGAGAGAAACGCAGCCCCTGGAAGAGAGGAACCCCAGAAGCCTGAACCCTGGCAAACGCCAGCAGCTGTCTTGCTCCAACACGTGGCAATGAACTTTGGTGAGAAGAAACTTAACGCTTTATGGCCTGGTATCTGTGGACTTCTACCCCAAATAAATGCCCTTTATAAAGACCAACCCATTTTTGGTATTTCACATTAGCACCCCCTTGGCTGACTAATACAGTACGTCAATAAATGAATAAATAAGTGCTAATGACATAATGACTTTGGGGGTCCAACACCCCCACTGAGAACTAGAATGTGATCGGCTCAAATGACCCTGGGCTCCTCCCTATAACTCATAATACAAATTTTTGTGTTTATCATTTCTTTGCCTTAAAATTTAAAAAAAAAATTATGAATTGTCTAAACAATGTATGTTTTTGCTTTTGCTGTTTATGAACTGTAATTGGGTGTCATATATGTTCTCTTTTCTCACTCAGTGTTATAAGATGCATTCATATTGTCGTGAGTAGCTGTGGTTCATTCATTTTTAACTATTCTATAATATTCCGTCATGTGACTTCTTCATGCTTTATCCGTTCTTGCTTGGCTGGCTTTTGGGTTGGTTCTAGACTTTGTGCTATTACAAAACATGTTACTTTGTGTATTCTTTCACATTTCCTGGTGCAAGTAGCAAGTTTCTCTTGAGTTTATACCTTGAAGTAGAATTTCTGGGACACAGGTTATTTGAATGATCAACTAGATAGGTAAATAACTTACCAAATTGTTTTACAAGTGGCTGCATCAATTTACACTCCTAGCAATTTACAAGAAATTCTGTTGATCCACATTCTCACCAATACATGGGTTTCTTAGGCTTCTGACGTTTTGCCAACTGAATGTATTCCACTGTACACTTGGCTTGCATTTCCCTGATTACTAATTGCATTTTGTTTGTTGGCCTTGTTTATCTCCTCTTTCATGAAATGCCTGTGTGTGTGTGTATATATATAGATAAGTGTGCATACACACACACATACACACACATGCATAGATATATAAAATATTTCCCAGTTTGTAGCTTATATTCCACTTTCTTTAAGGTTGATAAATTTAAGTTCCTAATTTTTATATAGTCAAATTTATCCATTTTTTAACCATTAAAGTTTTTTGTGACTTGTTAAAGGAATCTTTCCAAGACCAAAAAGATATTTATCTGTATTTTCCATACAAAATTATGTAGTTTTTTTCTTTTTTAACATTTAAGTCCTTAACCTGGAATTAATTATTTTTTTAAAAAGATTTATTTATTTATTTATCCCCCCCTTGCTGCTTGTGTTTGCTGTGTCCATTTGCTGTGTGTTTTTTCTGTGTCTGCTTATCTCCCCTTTGTTGCAAGGTCTTGCTGCATCAGCCCACAGCGCCGTGCGGGCCGGCCTGCCCTCACAAGGAGGCCCCGGGAAGCGAACCCGGGGTCTCCCATATGGTAAACGGGAGCCCTATCGATTGAGCCACATCTGCTTCCCTGGAATTAATTTTTGTGTATGGTGAGATGTAGGGAAGCAATTTAATTTCTTTTCAAATGCATAACCATTTTTTCTCTACTGTTATGAAGATTTTCTCACATGCTTTGTTTTAGAAATTAATTTTAGCTTTTACATTCATGTCTATAATCCATTTCTAGCTAATTTTTACATATGATGTGTGGTAAGGGTGAGGTTTCTGTTTGTGTGGTTCTAAATGGATACCTAGCTTTTCCAGCACCATTGTTTGAAAAGCCTATTCTTCCCCACTGAGCTATTTTCACACCTTTGTTGAAAAATCAGTTGGCATATGAGTCTATTTCCAGGCTCTCCATTCTGTTCTATTGATCTACAGATCACCACACTTCTTCATCACTGTAGCTTTACAGTAAGTTTTGAAATCAGTTGTGTAAGTCCTGCAAGATTGTTACACTTAAAAAAATGGGGGGGGGTTATTCTAGATTCTTTGCATTTCCATATACATCTTAGAATCAGCTTTTTAATTTCTACAAGAAAGTCTGGATGGCATTTAATCTATAGATCAATTTGGGGAGCATTAACATCTTTACAATATTGAGTCTTCCAACCATGAATACAATATATCTCTATATTTAAAAAATCTTATTTAATTCTTCTAAGCAATGTTTTATGGTTTTCAGTGTATTGGTCTTGCACATATTTTTTTAAATGTATCACGTTTTTGTTGCTGCTGTTGTATTCATTTCTGAGTGTTCACTGCTGGAATATGGAAATACAGTTGGTTCTGTAGCTTGGCCGTGGATCCTGTGAACCAGCTGAATGCTCTTATTAGTTCTTCAGCTTCTTTTGTAGATTCTCCTTAGGATCTTATATGTAACATAGATTCTCATGTTACCTGTGAGAAAAGACAGTTGTACCTCTTCCTTTCCAATATATTTGTCTTTTATTTCCTTTTCTTGTCTTATTGCACTGTCTAGGAGCTCGAGGACAATGTTGAATAAAAGTGGTGAAATGGACATGCTTGCTTTGTTCCTTATTACAGAGTGAAAGTGTTTGTTCTTTCACCACGAAGTATGATTTTAGCTGTAGGTTTTTCATGAATGTCCTTTATCAGGTTGAGGAAATTCCCTCCTACTCTTGGTTTATTAGGTTTTTTAATAATAGTTGAACTTTGTAAAATGATTTTTCTGTATCTATTGAGATAATCATATGCTTTTTCTCCTTTATCTCCTAATAAGGTGAATTATACTTATTGATTTTCAAATGTTAAAGCAACCTCTGTTTTTGAGATAAACCTTTGCCATGATATATTATCCTTTTTGTGTATTAATGGATTTCTTTTAGCAATATTTTGTTAAGGAGTTTTGTGTCTTTGTTCATGAGGGATATTAGTCTGTAGTTTCTTTTTTGTAATGTCTGTCTGATTTTGATATCAAGGCAATAATGGCCTCATAAAATGAGTTGAGGAGTGTTCCTTCCTCCTGTATTTTCTAAAGGAATTTGTTTAGGGTAAGTAAATGTCCGATAGAATCCACTAGTGAAGCAATCTGATCCTGCCATTTTTTTTGCAGGAAGGTTTTTAATTACAGATTAAATTTCTTTAATAGTTATAAGACTATTCATATTTTCTACTTACTTTTTTGTTAGCTCTGGTAATTTGTGTCTTTCAAGGTATTTATCCTTTTCACCTAAGTTGTCAAATAAATTGGCCTGGAGTTGTTCATAAAGTCCCCTTATTATCCTAGAAATGCTGGTAGCATCTCTTTCATTCCAATATAGTCATTTTTCTTTTTTTTTCTTGATAAGTGTAGCTAGAGTTTTATCAATTTTATTGATCCTTTCAAGGAACCAGCTTTTGGTTTAGTTGATTTTCTCTGCTTTTCTTTGCTTTCCTTTTTCTCTTCTCACGGCAGTGTTTCAGTAAAACATTATTTTAAACAGGTGGCAAACCAGACTTGGTCCTTAGGCCATGGATTGCTGATCCCTGCCCTAAACCAAAACTGTCAAAGTTTACAAATTTATCTCTGAATCTTTCTTGTAATTACATTTTCTAATCATTTTTGCAAATATATAAAAATGCAATTGATTTTTTGTTATGATGACCTTATATCCACTACCATTTGCATTCTCACTATTTTCAGTAATTTGTCTGCAGACTATAGACAACCACATCAACTGCAAATGCTGACCTTTCTAACTGCTCCCACCAGATTGTCATGACGTTAACTTCTTTTTCTCATTTTTCTCATTTTATTGCACTGGCTAGTTCCTCCAATAAAATATTGATATTAGATTCATTGATAATGGGGCATCCTTGTTTAGTTTCTAATTTTAAAGGGACTATTTCCCTATTTAGGATCATGTTT
The DNA here is from genome assembly GCA_029593785.1 of Cabassous unicinctus. Taxonomy (NCBI): domain Eukaryota; kingdom Metazoa; phylum Chordata; class Mammalia; order Cingulata; family Chlamyphoridae; genus Cabassous; species Cabassous unicinctus. The sequence continues at coordinate 13,875 of JAQZBX010070481.1, forward strand.
ATTCTAGATTTGAGGAGAGGCATACAAAAGCGGCATCAGAGGCTCATTTCCTACTTGGATCAGTCCAACAGGAGAATGGCTTTTGAATTCCACGTGCTCCCCCATATAACACGGTTTGGGAACCTCACTGTTCTGCAGTTCTCCGGGTGCCGCCTGTATCCCATCCTCCATGAATGTGTAGAGTGCTGTGCCGCAGGCCTGTATTCTGGGGACCCGCCACGCCTGGCCTGAATGCTCCTTTCCCTGGGGTGATGGACGCGGGGGCTATGTGGGCTCTTCTCTCAAGGTTTTACCCCCAAGAAATCCTGCCTTATTTCACACCACATGGAACTGGAGGTGTGAGTGTCATGTTCCTTGTAGCTGGATAAGGGTAAGAACACGTCTATGCTTTGCTGAGAATTTATTTCATGAATCAGTATGAATTTTGTCAATTGCTTATTATGCATTTATTGAGATTCTTACATGCATTTTCTCCTTTAACTGATTAATGTAGCAGTAGGTTTTTCTAACATCAAACTATACTTGCAATCCAACTTGAAAATGATGTTGCCACTTCTACATGTTGTTGTATGAACTTAGCTAATGTTTTGTTTAGTATTTTTGTATCTATGCTCTCATTTTTACATGAACCCCTTATGTTCTTTTCTTCTATTGTCCGTATCAGCTTTTGGTAGCAAGGCTATACTGGCCTCATGGAATAGGTGGGCACATACTCTCTGTTTCCTACTCTCTGAAGGAGTTTGTATAACTAGCCGTGATCTGTTTCTTGACAGTTAAGTAGAATTTACCTAAAAAATGCCTGGGCCTGGTGTTTCTGTATGGGAAAATGTTTTAACTACTGCTTCAATTTCTTTAAATAGTTAAAAGATTATACAAGCTTTCTATTTTTCCTTGAGTCACATTTGGGAAGTAATATTTTTTCTACAGATATTATGTCCAGTTCTCCTAAGGTTTTTAATTTATTTGTATAGAGTAGTTGATAGTATTCTCTTATTATCTTTTTTATCTCAGCTGTATCTATGGGTATGTCCTCTTTTGCATTTATAAAGATTTTTTATTTGTGCTCTTTGTTTTTCTTGATTGATTATAGAACTTTGTTCATTTTATTAGGCTTTTCAAAGAACTAATTTCAGCCTTATCTTTTCTCTTGTACCTTTGATTTCTATTTCATTAATTATGATTCTTATATTTATTGCCTCTTTCCTTCTACTTTCTTCATTATTATCTGTTGTTCTATTCTTAATGTCTGAAATCAGGTGTGCAGTTCATAAATTTTGATTTTTTCCTCTTTTGCACCATGGGTGTCCAGGGCTCTGCATTCCCATGAAGAACTGCTTTTGCTGCATCACATGAATTTTGATATATGTGTTATTTTCATTTAAAAATATTTTCAATGTCCATTATGATTTTTTTTCTTTGACCCATGGGTTCTTTAAAAATATCCAAAATGGGGATTAAAAAATTTATCTTTTTATTAATAAGTAAATTGTTTGTGTGCAAAGAATGAGGTCTGCATACTTTTTTTTTTTTTT
>JAQZBX010070482.1:0-15407 GCA_029593785.1 Cabassous unicinctus
TTTCTACAAACTATAGCCAATATCTTATATTTGGCATATTTTTCCATCAGCCCACCTGGTTATTGACACCCTGTATTCATATTATATACTTATCATTCATGGGAGAATGTTCTCATATTTGGTTAACCAAGGTCCATCTTTCACCACAGGATTCATTGTGTTATACAGCCCCATGCTTTGTACAATCCATTCAAAGTGTACACTCAGTGGTTCTCATATTCACCACAGAGTTGTGCTGTCATCACCTCAGTCAATTTTAGAACATTTTCATTCCTCCAAAAGGAAAAATCCCATACCCCTTTATATCCCTCTAATGTTGTCCATTAGTACTGATATATCTTCTTTGCCATTGCTTCAAAAATTATAATATTATGTTTACTATAATCCATATGTTACATTAGTAGGTATTTTCCATGTATCACCATATTCTTAACCCTTTGTAAAAGAACATTCTTACACTATTAACCACAACCTTCATCCACCACAAAAATCATGTTATATAGACTCTACATTATTTTCTAACTTCCTTTCAATTGAAATATTACAACCACAGACTACTCCTTTCAGCCACAATTATATTTATACATCAGCAGTGTTAGTTATACTCACTATAATTTATGACCATCAACTTTATTCATTTCCACACATTTATAATAAAACTTATTAGAAATTCTACATACATTAAGCATCAGCTCCCATTCTCAGCTCCCATTCTATTTCATAGTAACATATACTCTAGAGTTTACCTCTATGGGGTTACTAATCATTTTACTTCATATTATTGAGACCACACAATATTTGTCCCTTTGTGTCTGGCTTATTTCACTCAACATAATGTTCTCAAAGTTCATCCATGTTGCCCTCTGCATTTCAATTTCTTTTCTTCTTATATATGAAGAGTATTCCATAGTATGTATATATCACATTTTGTTTATACATTTTGCTGATGGACACTTGGATTGTTTCCATATTTTAACAATTGTGAATAATGCTGCTATGAATATAGATGTGCAAATGTCAGTTCTTGCCCTTGCTTTCAGTTCTTCTGGATATATTCCTAGTTGAGGAATTGCTGGATTATATGGCAGTTCTATATATAGCTTACTGAGAAAACACAAACTTTCTTCTACAAAAGCTGTACATTCTACATTCCCACCAACAGTGAAGGTGTTTTCCTATTTTTCCACATCTTCTCTAGCATTTGTAGTTTTCTGTGTTTAAATAATTTCCATTCTATAAGGTGTGAAATGATATCTCAGTGTAGTTTTGATCTGCAATCCACTAATAGCTTATGATGTTGAACATTTTTTTCATGTACTTTTTGGCCATTTGAATTTCCTCTTTGGAGAAATGTTTATTCAAGCCTTTTGCCCATTTTTAATTGGGTTACTTGTCCTTTTATCTTTAGATTGTATTATCTCTTTATATATCATGTATATCAAATGCTTATAGGATATGAGGTTTCCAAATATTTTGTCCCATTGAGTGGACTGTCTTTTTAACCTTCTTGACAAAGTCCTTTGATGCACAAAAGTGTTTTAGTCATGTACCTTTTATATTTAGGTTTTTGATCCATTTTGAATTAATTTTTGTATAAGGTGTGAGATAGGGGTCTTCCTTTCTTGGGATATGGATATCCAGTTCTCAAGCTCAAATTGTTGAATAAGCTATTTTGATTCTCCTGGCATCTTTCCTAGAGACTCAGGCTTAGAGGTTTTTGTCCAACACCTGGGACTCTGCTGAATGTTTCAGCCCTATACTAGAACAGAAATAAGAGAACAATGCAGTGAAGCAGTGTAGGGATTCTGATGGGTACCAGGGCTCAAGGGGCATAAGATACCCCTTAGCTGTGGTGAATGCAAATACTTACAAGTATTGATGGTAAGGAGGAGGAAGTGACAAATGCGTGAAGTGATCATTATTTCTTTGTGCACAATTCATTTCTTATTTAAAATTTAATTGCCATTAGGAAGTTTATTAGATATTTCTGAAGGTAAAACATTTCAGCCATATTTAAAAAGGAAAAAAGATGTCAGAGTTGATATTAGTCAGACTCTTTAGTTAAAGATGATAAGAAGACATCCAGAATTGCTTTACTCAAAATAGGGAGTTCAGATTGGGATATTGGGGATCTACAGAAGTGAAGTACTGCAAGAGCCAGGCTGCTCTGAGACCTTGCACCTGAATTAGGAAAATACCATGTCTATGAAGGATTTTGTCTGTGTCTCTTCAGTGAATCAAAAAAGGCCTCTGGGTGTCTGCACAGTTTCCATCTTCTCAGTTTTCTCCTCTGGTGGGTTCATGACTGTTGGAATCTCTAGTTGAGGTTCTTAAAATAAGGTTTGAAAACATAATCTTTTGATGTGCGTGTGGCTGGCCTCAAGGGACAGTATTTTGTAACCTACATATCATGTTATTCCATTTAAAATCTGCTATTGCCAATTCAAAGAAATGATGACTAGTTTCTTAGGAAATGACTTGCCAAAAAAAGCCAATGAACCACTACTGAATTTTTTGTTAATAATGTACCCCACAGCTTTTTAAAAAGATTTTATTGCACTAATTGCTTTTCTGTCAATTCTTTGGGATTTTCTATATATAGGATCATGTTATCTGTGAATAGCAAGAGTTTTACTTCTTTCTTTCAAATTTGGAGGCAATTTGTTTCTTTTTCTTTTCTAATTTCTCTAGCTAGAACTTCTTGTAAAATGTTGAACTGTACTGGTGAAAGCAGACATTCTTGTCTTGTACACAAAATTAGGAGGCAAACTTTCATTCTTTCAAAATTGACTTCAATTATCATTGATTTTCTTATGCTGAACCATCAATGTATTTCTGGGAAAATTCCTCCTTGGTCATGGTGAATAATCCTTTTAATATGTTGTTGGATTCAGTTTGCCAGTATTTCATTGAGGATTTTTGCATTTTTTGTTCATGAGGGTAATTGACATCAAATTTTCTTTTCCTATGCTATCTTTACCTGGCTTTGGCAACAGAGTAAACTAGTCTCATAAAATAAGCTATGGATTGTTTTCTCCACTTCACATTTTTGGAAGAATTTAAGAAGAGTTGGTAATTCTTTGAATGTTTTATAGAATTCACCAGTGAAGCCATCTGGTCTTGGGCATTTGCTTTTTACTATTGAGTCAATCTTTTTGCTTCTTATAGATTTGTTGATATTTTCTATTTTTCTTGAGTCACTTTGAGGTATTTGTGTGTTTCAAGAAATATGTCCATTTCACTTATATTATCCAATTTGTTGGCATAAAATTGTTCATAATATTACTCTACAATCCTCTTTATTTCTGTAAGTCAATAGTAATGTCTCCAATTTGAATTTTTTAATAAGTCAATTTTATTGATACATATTAATAACCATACAATTTATCCAAAGTGTGCAATGAAATGTATTTGCTATAATCACATAGTTGTGCATTCATCACTTCAATCATTATTAGAGTAATTTTATTATTTCAATAAGAATAATAGTAAACAAAAAAACAAAAAAAAAACAAGAAAATTACTCTCCTCTCAATCTCTCTATGCTTCTCCCCTGTACATATTGCTGATTTTAGTTATTTGCATTAGAGATTAATCAGACCAAGCTTATTTTCCAGTCTATCCTTCCTGATAAAGTTACAATGGTTTCTAGTAACTCATCTCCTTTTATTATTCTCAATATAGTTTAAAAATACTCTCAGTATATACACAGATATATTTCTTCAACGAGTGTCATAATCTATTAACTTCTTTCACTTATTCATTCATTTGACACAAATTGCAGAGTATCTACAATTTGAGATTGATGAGGCATTAGGGGAAATATTGGGGATATATTGATTAACAAATCATTAAAGGTGGTGACAAAATCTGTTTTTCTTTTTCTAGATCAAGTTTCCAGCCTTACTCTTCACATGTCATTTCTTTTTCCCTCCCCTCTCCTCACTACTTTGAAACCAATCTTGCAGCTGTAGGATGGCAGAGAAAAACAAGTGTGCTTGAAGGGAAGAAAATGGAAAAAGGCAACTTCAGATCCAAGCTATTATAAATATCAAATTCATTTTGACCTCCACCTTCTCTCTCACTCTCACCCCTGCTATCCAAGTGCCTGAGAAGTTCCTATTTGGGTATTTCCTTATATTCCTCCTCATTCATCCTTTACAGACTCCAGATGGACTAATTACTGCAATGGAAAACATTCCAAATCGAGTAGTGCTGATCACAACCTCAGAAAATATCTCATCCCTTCCTATGGACCTGTGGACCTATGGACCTGCATCTTAAGTGCAACCTCAATAAATTTCTCAACCATCCAGTGATTAACCCCATTACTATCTTCCAGAGCTTTTTCTCCAAACTTTTAAAAGCTTGCTGTCACTGTTTCAATGAAGTTGAGTTCTACTCTCTCTCCCCTGTGAAGAAGCTGGCTGAAAGAATTCATCCTTGGCTGTTAAATATTTTCTGGTGCAGTTTTTGTCTCTGACAGTCCCTACTTGTTTGATTATTCAAACAATCACACCCATAAGCATCTGACATTGTGAAGTATTTATGAAAAATATTAAAAACATACTATAAAAAGGAGTAGAGGCAACTAAGGATAATAATTTAGTTTTGACAGATTATGAAATGCTTTCCTAGGATAGTTAGTAGTCCTAGAAGTGTTTGAAGGAAATCTAAATATTTGTTTCATCTTTTGGTGAATAAATGATAGGATTTTATTCACAAATGTGTGGATGGAGAGAGATGGAACGTAATATAAATCTTTCCCTCAGACACCATTAGAAAGTTTTCTATCATATAGTTTTACAAGAAGACCTCTATAGTCTAGCTATGGAATTACATGATTAGGTGTTTGGTGCTTAGATGCAGACAACTCATTACCTAACACAGAATCATAGGAATATTGACTACTTTTACTTCTGTTGCACTCAATGCCATATATCCTTTCTCCTAACTTTCACCCCTATGGCTCAGGAAAGAGTTGTTAAGATCCTGTGAGAAATGATGTGTTTTTATTGCAAGGCAAAAATCTCTGTATTATTCTCAAACCAGGGTGGGGGAGGAATGGGCCACTTCTGCAGCTCCAGAATATTTAGAAGAAATCTGAGATTTCAAGGATTTTTAAGGATATTGACACATTTTCCTTTATCTACAGTCTCAGCATCTCATTCATTCCCAAATAAGGTCATTCTTTTGACCATTTCTACTTGCTGGGATTGAGGACTCTGCCTTCACTAGTGTTTTACTCCCTTTGAATTTAAGCTCTGAGCCTGATATTCAGGTTGTCTGCTGTCTGGCTCCAGGGCATGAAAGTCTCATTATCTACTGCCAAGGAGGTCATTTGACTTTTATACTCATCATTACATTAGTGGTTAAACACAATTGGTATTTTATTGTCTTTCTAAAAAATGCATTGATAGTAGCCAGCAATAGCCAACCAATTCCATTGTCCTTAAATGACTACTTCCCTGACCTTCTGAGATGCCTGAAATATTGCATCCTGCTGTGTATCCTCTTCCAGTTCTCCAGGGTGAAGGTTTTTACAATTGCACTGTTACTGGCCAAAAACCTTCAGTTCTGGACCTACCATTAATGAGAAGGTCCTCATACCCAGCCAGTGACAAATGACTCCACTCTAAGGTCAAATTTTAGAGTTTCATTCCTAAAATTATCCCACCTCTTTACCAACTTTGTAGGTCAAGTTCCTTGTGACTCCCATACTCTGATATATGACTGTGGGGATTTATTGGGGAGGGCTTTCAAGAAGGGTCAATGAGGAAACCAGATTGGGAGAAAAGAGAAGTTCAGTTGCAGGCCTTTTGTGACAGTGAACTCAGCTAATCTCCCAAGAAGTGTGATGATTTTCATGTGTCAAGTTGACTATGTAATGGTGTCCAGATTTTTGTTCAAGCAATCACTGACCTGATTGATTCTGTGATGGTATTGGTGGATTTAAATCATTAGTCAGTTTATTACATCTATAGCTGATTACATCTAGATTCAACAAAACAGATTGCCTTCATAAATGAGAGAAGTCTAATCCAATCAGTTGAAGACCTTAAAAGGAGAAGTGATGAATTCAAAAGCCAGAGAGAAGAATTTCTATGTCTACTTCAGCCCACCAGATTCTCCAGGGGAATTCAACAGCACTTTCATCAGTTTTCTACTCTTGGTTCTGTTTTTCTGGAGAACATTGATTAATACAGGGTGCTCTGGAGATTATGTGGCTCTTTAAAGATGACCTGAATTGAGAAACAAGAAGGTGCTTTCTACCTTTGCATCAACTGGTTACTAGGTGTATACTCTGTCCCTGGAGAAAGGGCATAATTTAGGCTCCTTTTACCCCAAATACCTAGTGGTCACCAAGAGCCATCCCAAACCCAATTACTGAGGAGGGAGTCAACTGTGAGGGAATCAACTACCCACTGGGAAAAAGGCTGGTTTGAGCCATGACTCCTGCTGTCAACCCAGTGAGAGGGAGTGTTCTCTGAGAGTGGGAGGATTCTGGCAAAGGGTTGAGAGGGGTTTCCTTTCTGTGGATTTGGCTGCCTGGAACCCTGTGCAACTTTGGGGAACAAAATACTTGGCTTGAAACATCACAAGGCAGAAGGGAGTGGTTAATCTGGTGAGGAAATTGATTTACCCAGCAACCCAGGGATATGTCACAACCTCCACCAGCAACCTGGTGAGAGGGAACATTCTCTGAGAGTGGGAGGGTTCTGACAGAAGGTGGAGAAGGGTTTCCTTTCTGTGAATTTGCCTGCCCAGTCCCCCACATAGCTTTGGGAAGCAGATAAGCTGACTTGAAGCAGCACCTGCCTGAGGGAAGTGGTGAATCTACTGAGGAAGCCTGATTTACCAAGCAGCCTGGTGACATTGTGGCTTGGCTCCAGAGGGGGCAGAGTCAGCCAATTTTCTCATTATGCATGGACAAGCATCAGAGTTTCAGCTCCCCTGGGGAGGCCAGAAAGTGGGAACTGCTTGATTAGTTTCAATGAGCCTAGTTAGGGTCCCCTTGGTGAAGGGGGTGGTGTAGGAGAGGACTTCTTTTGGGCCCCTTATTTCACACACACACAAAAAAAGACAGTCACTTTTAAAAAAATGAATTTTTCTTTTTAATTTAGTTTAACATAATTGATTGATAAACACAAGCAGGCTGAGAGGTTCCACAAGGGCCCAAGAAGGAACACTGTTCTGCCTTAGATTTGTTTGACTGCTTGCTTGTGTGGTTGTTTGATTTGTCACTGTTTATTTGTTGTCCCTTGCTTTTCCTTCCTCTTTCCTCAAACCCTTACTTTTTCTTTCATTTTTTAAAAAATTAGGTGCTGCTAGCTTGACGCTTCTTTGCTGTGCTTCTTCTGCAGTGATTTCCCATTCTCTCTATATATTGGTTTTGTATCCCAAGCTATCTCTTTTCCTTCCTTCATCTTTATGCATTCTGCTTTCTGTTGCAGTTCTTACATATCACATTTATTGATTAGCCCACAACTTAAGGGTGTCAATTTCTATTCTATCTATTCTGTTTTCTTCTTTTTTAATTATATTAACTTTTTTCTTTCAGACCTTTCTTTACTCTTTCTCTCCCTTCTCATCATTCTAGTCTTCTAAATTATTATATATATATTCCTCTTTTTGGATTCCCAGTCCATTGAAGGTACTCTACTATTTTTCCTATTACTCTACACTGCCTACATAAGCTAAATATTCATTTCACCAAGTCTTATATGACCCCTTTTCTAAATTTTATCAATATTACTATTATTGTTCTTCCTTTCTCACATCTTTTGATTCCTCTGACCCTAATCTTTTGCCTTCAAGGGAACATAGAAAGAAGCAAGGAAATAAAATAAGAAGAAAAAGTGCCAAAGAGAAAACTTAACACACACAGAGAACCACCAGCTAACTAAAAGTCTAGAGCAGAGAGAAGCTAATCATCTGAATAAAGCCATCAAGATAAAACGATGACTAGAGGACAACAAAAAATTACAAACCACACTGAGAAACAGGAAGACGTGGACCAGTCCAATGAACAAACTGAAAACCAGGAAGAGATGTAGAACATCGAACAACTAAACAAAGCTTTCCAAACAAATATCATGGGTCAACATAATGAAGTGAAGGAAGAGATTAAAGATATTAAGAAGACACTGGGAGAACATACTGAAGATATTGTAAACATACATAAAAAGATAACCTATATGATGGTGATCAATTGCACTATCAAAGAAATCAAACAGAAGCTGGATTCACATAACAGCAGATTTGAACAAGCAGAAGAAAGAATTAGTGACATCAAAGACAATACATCTGAAATCAAACAGATAGTAGAACAGATAGACAAAAAGACAGAAAAAATCCAGCACGGATTCAGGGATTTAACATTAAACACAAAAGACACAAACATATGCATTATGGGAATCCCAGAAGGAGAAGAGAAGGGAAAGGGAACAAAAGGAGCGTTGAAGGAAATAATGGCTGGAAACTTCCCAACCCTTTTGAGAGAGATGGATGTGCAGATCCAGGAAGGACAGCACATCCCAAAATGTATAAATCCCAACAGGCCAACCCCAACACATGTACTTGTCATAATGTCCAATGTTCAAGACAAAGAGAAAATACTCAAGGCAGCAAGAGAAAAGAGAACCATCACATTCAAGGGAAGCACAATAAGATTAAGTGCTGATTTCTCATCTGAAACCATGGAAGCAATAAGACAGTGGTATGACATAGTCAAAGTAATAAAGAAAAAAGCTTCCAGCCACGAATTCTCTATCCAACAAAACCGACATTCAAAAATGAGAGAAAGTTCAAAATATTCACAGATAAACAGAAATTAAGGGAGTATGTCAATAAAAAACTTGCACTTCAAGAAATACTAAAGGAAGCTCCACAAGTTGAAAGGAAAAAACAAGGGAGAGAGAGTTTGAGGAGATTTTAAAAACAACTAAAAAGACAAAAACAGAAACAAAACAACATACAACATACATTAACCCAAAGAAAATATGGCTGAAGTAAGAAATTCATTGCAAGTAATAACACTGAATGTTAATGGATTAAATTCACCACTCAAGAGAAACAGATTGGCAGAATGGATAAGGAAATATGATCCATCTATATGTTGTCTACAAGAAACTCACCTTCGAACCAGAGTTTCAGGGAAGCTGAAAGTGAATGGTTGTAAAAGAATTTTACAAGCTAACAATAGCCAAAAACTGGCAGGAGTAGCTATACTAACAACAGACAAGATAGATTTTAAATGCAAAACTATTGTAAGAGACAAAGATGGACACTAAATATTAGTAAAAGGGGTAATTTCTCTAGAAGAGAGATCAATCATCAACATTTATGCACCTAATCAGAGTGCCTCCAAATACATGAGGCAAACTCTGGAAAAACTAAGTGGAGAAATAAATGCCTCTGCAATTACAGTGAGGGACTTTAATACATCATTATCATCATTAGACAGAACATCTAGACAGAGAATCAATAAAGAAACAAAGACTCCCAAGAATACATCAGAGGACTTGAATTTAATAGACATATACAGAACACTACACCCAAACACAGCAGGATTTACATTCTTCTCAAGTGCACATGGATCATACTCCAAGATAGACCACAATGCTAGACCACAGAACCACTGTGAATGAATTCAGAAAGTTTGAGATTATACACAGTAATTTCTCTGATCACAATGGAATGAAATTGGAAATCACTAAGGGCCAGAGAAACAGATTAGGCACAAAGATATGGAAGTTAAGCAACACACTCTTAGACAAACAGTGGATCAAGAAGGAACTCTCAAAAGAAATCAGTAAATACCTTGAAACTAATGAAAATGACAACACCACATATGAAAACCTATGGGATGCACTGAAAGCTGTCCTGAAAGGGAAATTCATAGCCATGAATACATATATTAAAAAAGAAGAAAGAGCTAAAATTGAAGACCTAACTGCACACTTGGAGGAATTGGAAAAACAACAACAAACTAAACCTAAAGGAAGTAGAAAGAAGGAAATAACAAACATTAGACCAGATCTAAATGAAATTGAGAATAAGAAAGAACTAGGAAAAATAAACAAAACCAAAAGCTGGTTATTTGAGAATATCAATAAAATTGACAAACCCTTAACCAGACTAACAAAAAAAAAAGAGAGAACAGATGCAAATATACAAAATAAGAAATGAGCAAGGGGTATCACTACTCTCCCCACAGAAATAAAGAGTATCATAAGTGGATACTTTGAAAAATTGTATGGCAACAAGAACGATAATTTAGAGGAAATGGGCAAGTTTCTAGAACCTCACAAACACCCTACATTGACAAAAGAAGAAATTGATGAACTCAACACTCCAAATACAAGTAAAGAGACAGACTCAGTCATCAAAAACCTCCCAACTAAGAAAAGCCCAGGTTCAGATGGCTTCACAGCTGAATTCTACCAAACATTCTGGAAAGAGCTAACACCAATTCTGCTTAAGCTCTTCCAAAAAAATTGAAGTAGAAGGAATATTGCCTAACCCACTCTACGATGCCAACATTACCTAATACCAATATACCAATAAGAAAGGAATATTACAGACCAATTTCTCTAATGAACCTAGATGCTGAAATCCTTGACAAAATACTTGCTAATCACATTCAAGAACATATCAAAAGGATTATACACCATGACCAAGTGGGTTTCATCCTGGGTATGCAAGGATGGTTCAATATAAGAAAATCAACCAATGTAATACACCACATAAACAGATTAAAAGAAAAAAATCACATGATCATCTCTATAGATGTAGAAAAAGCATTCAACATAATACAGCACTCTTTCCTGATAAAAACAGTGCAATAGATAGGAATAAAAGAAAACTGTCTGAATATGATAAAGGGTATATATGAAAAACCCAAAGCTAACATAATCTTCAATGGTGAAATCCTAAAAGCCTTCCCTCTGAGATCAGGAACAAGATAAGGATGCCCACTATCACCACTCCTATTTAACATTGTCTTAGAAGTACGTGCTTGAGCAGTGAGGCAAGAAAAAGATATAAAATGTATCCAAATTGCAAAAGAAGAAGTAAAAATTTCATTTTTTGCAGACAACATGATCCAATACATAGAAAAATCTACAACAAAGCTTCTAGAACTTATAAAGGAGTTCAGTAATGTCACAGGTACAAGATCAATGCTCAAAAATCAGTAGCCTTTCTGTACACCAATAACAAAGCATCTGAGGAGGAAATCAAGAAAAAAATACCATTTACAATAGTAACTAAAAGAATCAATTACCTAGGAATAAATTTAACTAAGGATGTAAAGGACTTATATGCAGAAAACTACACAACACTGTTAAAGGAAATCAAAGAAGATTTAAATAAATGGAAGAATATTCCCTGTTCATGGATAGGAATACTAAACATCATCAAAATGTCTATCGTACACAAACTAATTTACAGATTTAGTGCAATCCCCCCAAAAAACAACACTATTTTTAAGGAACTGGAAAAACTAACTACAAAATTTGTTTGGAAAGGTAAGAGGTCCCAAAATGCCAAAGACATATTGAAAAAGAAAAATGAATTTGGAGTAATCACATTACCTGACTTTAAAACATACTGCAAAGCTAGTGCTCAAAACTGCATGGTATTGGCACAAGGATAGACCTACTGATGAAGGGAACCAAATTGAGAGTTCTGATATAGATCCTTGCATATACAGTTATCTGATATTTGACAAGACCACCAAGCCCCCTCAGTTGGGAGAGAATGTCCTCTTTAACAAGTGGTGCTTGGAGAACTGGATAACCATTAACAAAAGAATGAGAGAGGAATACTAGCTCATATCTTATGCAAAAATCAACTCAAGATGGATCAAACATCTAAATATACGACCTTGGAAGACCTTGGAAAACCTTGGAAGAAAATGTTGGGAAACATCTACCGGAACTTGTAATAGGAAAGGTTCATGAACTTCACACCAAAGCATGAGCAGCATGAGAAAAAATAGGTAAATGGGATCTCCTCAAAATTAAAAACTACTGCACCTCAAAGGTAGTTATTAAAATAAAAAGACAGCCTACCCAATGGGAGAAAATATTTGGCAACCATATATCTGATAGGAGCCTAATATCCTGCATATATAAAGAAATCCTACACCTCAAAAATTAAAAGACAAACAACCCATTTAAAAAATGGGCAAGTGATCTAAAAGACCCTTCTCCAAGGAAGAAATACAAATGGCTAAAAACCACATGAAAAACTGTTCGACATCGCTAGCTATTAGGGAAATGCAAATCAAAACTACAGTGAGATATCATCGTACACCCATGAGAATGGCAGCTATTAAAAAAACAGCAGACTATAAGTGTTGGAGAAGATGTGGAGGAATAGGAACCCTCATCCACTGCTGGTGGCATTGTGGAATGATCCAGCCACTGTGGAGGACAGTTTGGCCGTTCATCAGAAAACTAAAAATAGATCTTCTGTATGATCCAGCGATCCCACTTTTTGATATATACCAAGAAGAATTGAAAACAAAGACACGAACAAATATATGCACACCAATGTTCATAGCAACATTGTTCACAATTGCCAAAATTTAGAATCAGCCCGGATGCCCATCAACAGATGAGTGGATAAACAAAATATGGTACATACATACAACGGAATATTACTCAGCTGTAAGAAGGAATGAAGTGCTAACACACGGAATAACATGGATGAATCTTGAAGACCTTATGTTGAGTGAAGCAAGCCAAACATTGAAGGATGAACACTATATGATCTCACTGATTTGAATTCAGCAAAGTGAGCAGTCTCTGAGAACCATTGTCTGAAAGATAGGTTAACAAGGGAGAGAAAGAGAAGAGATGGTTGTGAGCCATCACACATATGGACATTATCTATGGTAAAGTGATAGAGTATAGTTGCATATTGAAGGATAGGACAGGTGGGTAGTGATATTACAGTTTGGTGGTGCAGGGTTTACAGGTGGGTAGATTAGGAAGTGCGGGTTAGAATACCCAGGATATTGGTGGGAGAGATGGGATGGGGACTAGGTGAACATTGGATTTGTGGGTATGATGTTGAAAGTGCAGGAGTGGGAATTCTCTTATGGCAGTATGATAAGGTAGTGTCACTGGTTTAGTGTGTAGGTTGGGTGCATTCAGGAAGGGGTGCATCTGGAGTAGGCTTCTGGGGAGTGTGTGAGTGTTCATCTTGTCATAATATATTGTGTGTCCAGGAGTGGAGACCCACATGGTGAGTGGGAAGGAGATGGATCCCCATCTTTGGGAGGACTAATTCACCCAGAAACAGACCGGTGGCTGTCTCTTAGGCACAAGTGTGAATCCTAAAAGGAGAGGATACTCAGCATGTCAAGACCTCTTGTTGCATGTAACTATGAATCTTGTTATCCAATGAGTCAAGACAGGGGAGTGTCATGTGCCCCTGGGATATGGGGAGGAAGGAACAGAAAAGATCAAACAGGGGGTATTTAGTGGTCATGGGAAATGTTTTTCATTATCTTACAGTAATGGACACAGGACATGGTAAATATCATCAAAAATTATTAAACTCTACTGTCTAAATTGTAAACTATACTCTAAACCGTTGACAATGCTTAGTAGCTTTGTTTCACTATCTGTATAACAGTTATAACAATGCTACCATCCACATAAAAAAGGTTTTAATATGGGGTGAGGTAAGGGGAAGGAGGTTGTGCATTTGAGAGTCTCTTGTATTCTGTGTGTAACTTTGCTGTGACCTAAAACTTCCTTGAAAATTAAATGAAAATTCAGGAGACACTGCGGACTGAGAGGTGGCAGATGCCACAGTACAGACTGACAAACGATAATGCAGTGATAAAAGGAAAAATGTTTAAAAAATTTTTTTTTAATTTTTTTGTTTTTTCCCATTTTATGAATATCCGAATCCTTTAATTTTATTTTATTTCTAGTGTTTTTTTTTAGTTTCCATGTATTTTATCCCTTATATTTAAACTTATCTTTATTATTTCATTTTCCTATTAATTGTATTTGGCCATTATATGGGCTTTATCTTCAAGGAAGGTTTGGATCACAGAAGGGTTACAGAGGGGACAGGAGAGGATCATCATTGGGGCGTTTCTGGGATGGTGGTTTCATGGGAGGAAGTTCACCTGAATATGCATGAAAGATATATAAATTTGTTCAAATGACCAAGCAGTGGGGCATGGTCACAGTGGGTAGACAATCACTCAATAAATGAAGGAATACTGAATTCCCAGCCTGGAGAGCTCTGCCGCATTCTCCAAGAGACTGGCAACAGTCCCCCAAGGGCAGGAGCAGTGTCTGGCAAAGGAGGATGGTCCACTGATGGGCTCTTGTTATTGATGACTAGCCTTACAAGTCTTTGCTCTTGTAATTAAAACTTGGCCTACTGTTATGGGGTGCCTAACGGTTGCCACCCGAGAGCCTCCTTTTTGCTCAAATGTCTCCTTTCTCAAAGCCAAACTCAGCATATGAATGCATTACCTGTCCCCCACCGTGGGTCTTGATTCCCGGGGATGAGCCTCCCTGGCAACGAGGGATTAATACCAAGTGCCAACTGGCAACACAACTAGAAAAAGACCTCAAATAAAAGGGGGGAAAGGTAAAGATAAATAATTTCATGTGGCTAAGAGACTTCAAAGAATGTCAGGAGGTCATCCCAGAGGTAATGCTCACACACACCTCAGTAGGATCTCATAGAACACCAAAGTGGGTATCACCCCACATAGAGGGGCTCCTGAGGGCTCTGGAGACACCCAGGTCCTATATAAGGGGGAATATCTCCAGAGATTGATACCTTATGAGTGGGCTCTACTTTGGAATCTGTGCTTCTGGGAATGACAGAGTTGGACTCAAATAAGTCCTCCCTGTACATGGCCCATCAATCCCTTCTGTTCAAACCTATATGTGATGTTGGAGTTTGTAGCTGTACTTCCAGAGACTGGAGGCTTTGGCCTGCCCATGTGCCAGCTGTGCCTGGAATCTCAGTGGAGCTCCAACTCCTTCTCTACAGCTCAATGGACTCACCCAAATCCCCTGGTGAGGAGATGATGATGGACAACGAGCATCCCAAGGAATGGAGAGAGCCCACAGCTGCAGGCAGGATAATCCCATCCACCGTATCCATGGGATATAAGCCCCTCTCACTTGGAGGTGGAGTGGACATCAGCATCCCAACCTCCTCAGGATTGGCAGAAGAGCTATGGACTAGAGAGAACTTAATTGTATTCTGTTGTAGACCTATTGTGATTCAAGCAATGGAAGAAATTACAACAGTGAGGTGGAGCCAGTGGCCATTGGATGCTTTCGGGCCAGGGAAGGAAAAAGCAGTTGTAACACAGGTGCTTTTTCAGGACTTGGGAATTATCCTGAGTGACATTA